>JAXQQM020070875.1:0-80905 GCA_034641835.2 Pinus albicaulis
GTTAGTGTCAGCCTTTGCAGCCTTCCTCCAGTGATCAAACATGCTCTTACAAAGTGATTTTAAAGTGTCAAGGTCAAATTTTGTCATTTCAATGAGTCTTCAAGAAAAATTTGGTCACTAGGCATTAGGCCTAGGTTTTGTTTTTTACTCCTGTCAAAGTTGTCCAAATGTAGGTTCATGTCACCATTCAGCTGAGTGTACCATCATTTAGAGGGTTTTCATCATCATTTCAAGTTCCATTGGGTCATTTTACAGCTTGTTCATGCTTCAGTTGTGCCTTGGTAAGGTCCATTTCCCTCTCCTAGGGTTTTGGAGGTAGTTTCGCTTGGATGGTCAAATCATTAGAAAAACTTGTATCCTAATGTTCAAACACCTTCCCCTATCATTAATGTACCTTATTAAACACTTCCCATCACTGAGATCCCCCAAATCCCTCATTTTTGAACAAACCCTAGTTTCTTGCCACAACTTGGCAATTTTCTAGGCTAGGCCTGTGTTTTGTGCTTTTGGACCCCTTACCCTCACTCAATCTCTGAGATTTCACTTTCCCCTACTTCCTAAAATCCCTCCCTACTTCCAAAAATTTCCCCAAGAATTTAGAAGCCCCTTATCCCCTTCATTTCGCTTCATTTTGACAAATCCCTTGTTCCACCCATCGGGATAGGTTTCACTAAAATCATGTTTCTGAGAAATAAAAGATTATTTTGGGAAAAATGAGAGAGGTTTTTCTCCAAAACATGCCAAGGAAGAAAAACCTCCTTCACTTTTTACACAGTTATAAATTTTTTGGAGAAATGTCAAGAATACCGTTGCCTTAGGAGAATTGATGCACCTGCAGGAAGTAGTGTTGGGAGATTTGACTTTTGACAGGGTAAATGAACTCCAAATTGAAAAATTCCACTTGGGTTGGAAATTAGACTCCAACATATTTCCAACGAGCTATCACACGCCTAATTTTGACACCGGGAAGGCCTCCAAAAGCCTCCTGCAAAATGCACTATGTAGCGCGCTACTTATTGGGCCAGAACACAATTTTTTTTTGCCATTTCTCTCCAACATCAAATTTGCTTTTTTTTTTTTCCATGTTTTAACATCAGCAAAGGACAAGACACATCAAGGAAGTGAAAAAATGAGTTTTGAAACCAAATTGTGTGTTGGGCTGGCGCGCTACTCGTTGGGTGACGCGCTACTCGTATAACGAAATTTTTCAGTGTAAAATTACACTGGCGCTACTTGTTGGGTGATGCGCTACTCATATAATCTCAGAGCCATAAATTTTCGCTCCTTCATCCAGATTCATGCCAAATTGCCTCCAACTGCTTGCAAGTAGGTTCTTTACGTTTTCTCAGTGAATTTTGGAAATGATTATGGTGTTTTGAAAGTGGAGAAACAAATGTTTAATGTGGAGAAATGTAAACCCTATGTTTATTTCCAAATTCATTTCTTAAGGGTTTTGAAGCAAATGATAGTGATTGCGTGGGGGTTTGAAAACTTGTGTGGTTGATATATATGCTCATGCCTATATTGTCTGTGGTGTCCCTTCTCATTATTTACATCATCCTCACGCCCTTTCTTTGCCATTACATCACTGCTGTCACTATGATTGCCATCGTCATTTTAGCACTGCTCATTATTCATGTTATCACATAGTCCCATTTTCACTTGTCCACATCCTCCATTGACATTTTCAAACACTGTAAGGGCTATTTCTATTGACCTACACTACACTACACTCATTCCTATTCACTTGTCAAATCCCCATGTAGTCAAGGAGTGGCTATCTTCCATTCAAACTCCTTGTGACAGTCCTTTTCCCATTGTGATATTTCCTATAGCACCTTGACATATATGTGACACATCTGACATTGGAGCATACGCCAAACTCTTGTTTTCATCATAACCATATCAGCATACTTTTCATGCACATTGTGACACCATGACAGAGACCGACACATCACAACAGAGACAGTGTTTTCACTACTGAAACTGCATGTACCAGGAGGATACTGAAACGTCGTGAAACACATGATCCACTCCGAATCTTGGCGAATGCTTCCTTGGCCCAACATTGCATATGACAGAGGACACTTAGTCCAAATTTCAAGGAATTTGGAGAATTTTTTGTTATTTTGAAAATTTTGGTCTCAAAACAGGTTTTTCAGCTATACGAGTAGCGCGTCGACGTGCTCACTTTTGTTCGGGACACTTGATGAAGGAAATATTTGCATTTTTGGGTTATTCATGGTAATTTATGCATGCTCAGGCATTGCCGAAGCATTTCATTAGTTTCTGGATGATCAAAATGCCCAAAACACCATGAAAACCACCTTGCTGCCACCTTTTGCACCAGCAGGAAGTACTTCTGGGAGAATTAAGTTTTGGAGGGGAAAATGAGCTCAAAATTGGGAAATTCCACTTGGGTTGGATAGCAAACATCCAGGGCTTTCCAACGAGCTATCATGAGCTCAAGTTGGATGCCGGAAAGTGCCTCAAAATCAGGCTGAAAGGCGCGCTACTCATATAGCTCAGGCGTGCTACTCATATAGATTTTTGGCTGATTTTTCATTTTCCAGCTCAAGATTTCGGCCAGTTGGACCAGTCTTGCTTGTGAATGTAATTTTTGAGTTTTCATGATGTAAATTGAGGGTTGGCATGTAAATTTGGCTCATTTTTACCTATTCTAGAAGATTCACTCTCAAAAAAGTGAAAATCATGTAAATGAATCAGTTTCCACTCTTTTAGAGGCAAGTTGTTTGGATGCCTAGATTCTAGCTCCTTGTTTAGAATTAGTTGGAACTGCTCCTAGAAGGAGGAATTCGACCCCTAGAGGTGTGGGAAGGGGTTAGGAGGTCTATATGATGTAATTTTTGAGACATTCTACAGGTTGGACTCTTGGGAAACTTTTGGCACACTATTGTACATATTTTTCATATTTTGGCTAAGGAAAGATCACAGGTTTTGCAGCACCTGTTGGGATTCTTGTGGCTTTCAGTTCTTGATGGTGTTTTCTCTCAGTTTATTGTAAGTTATTTCATGTTTAATGTATGCCATCTTTTCTTATGCTTCTGAAACTAAATGAATGAGTAGATGAGGTTGAAACCATTGTTTACAGTGCTCTGCCTTTGAATTCGTTTAATTTTACATGTTTTCGCCTGTTTGGAGAGGATCCAAGTTCTTCTTTGCCCTCTTCAGCTCCTTTTCGTTCTGATCTATCCATATACCCAATCAAAAGCATCAAGACTACTGCCTACCTTGCCCCAACTTGAATTCTGCAAAGATTTGGCCTTATCCCTGGACCCAAAATTGTTTTCCCATCTTTTCAACAAAAAACCCAAAAAATCAAAATCAAAATTTCCTATCTCTTTACTAGCCTAAAATCAGTACCAATTATAAGTCATCTCGCACCCTATTGCTCAATTTATCGAGATAGACCCGGAGAGAGCTCTCTCCTGTCCTCGTAGGGCTAGCTACGAGGCTGAGCGTGGTTTGATGTAGCCTTGAGTTTTACCTTATTTCAGCCTAAGGTAGATTTGAGCACTAACATAGTGGCAACCATAATGGGGAGAACATGGTTCGCTTGTGGGTGTTATGTGTTCTATAAGCTACAGACGGAGTCTGAAGTCATGCCAGGTAGCTTTCGAACTGCTCTTGCTCTGCGAGTGCATAGTAGATAAACGCTGCTTCAGTCGATCTCCGGTCTAGCTTGTAATCGTAACACTTAACTTATAAATTGCCCCAGTACATGTATCGAGTTCAGATCTGATGGTTGATGGTGGACAACGTTCAGGCATAAGAAGGCTGAAATCATTCACCTGGTGACTCCAAATCAAAGTCTGGAGGACTGACTCTTTCTCTGAGAAAATGGAAGGATCTTACACAAAGTTCAGGTATCTAAAGTGGAATGGTATTCAGGATCTAGTCTGCTTTCTTGTAAACTATTTCTTTGTTGTTTTTGAAGCTTCCCTGAAAGTTTTTCAGAATTTGTTGTATGAGAAAGGTGATCAAAATCTTCACTCGACCTATTCAAAGAGTGTAAATACTGAGTTTCCCTTTGATCCTGGCCTCCTTACTTTTCCCACATCTTATGATGACTCTCTTTAGAGTGATGAGCCTAAAGAAAACAAAACTGATCCCACAGCTCTTGTACATGCCCCTACACCTTGTAAAATTCCAGATCGGTACAAACCTCTTGTTTTGCCTTCTGTTCTTCATGCTTTTCCTGCAAATTATGACCTATATCTACCAAGATTTGACGGTGAATGTAACAATGTCAACGCTGAGCAACATGTGCAGAATGTTGAGACTTTTCTAGATCTTTTTGAAGTTGATGAAGAAGATGTTAGTATTAGACTTTTTGCTCTTTCTTTGCAAGGCCAAGTGAAGAGTTGGTTCAAAGCCCTGCCTGATGCGAGCATCACAGATTTCCAGCAGTTTGTCAAAGTTTTCCTTGACAAGTGGATGATCGGACAAAACTTTTTGTTGATTATAGAGGAGTATAACCAGCTGAAAAGATTGCCAGGGGAGACAATACAACAATTTTATGCTAGATTTAACCAAGTTTATTATTCGATGCCAGTTGATATAGGACCTTCTCCTAGATCTGCTCTCTTGCACTACCCAGGTGCCTTTGATCCGGAAATGGAGTTTCAGCTGAGAGAAAAGAATATTGCAACACTTCACGAGATGCAGAACAAGGCAGTGAATGTAGAGGCTCATTTGTTGATCTTGAGGGCAAGGTTGAAGGAAGAAGAAAAGAAGAATGTTTCAGAGCAGCTGACACCTTCAGAGGAAAAGCTTGATCTTTTCGTAAATGCAGTAGAAGAGATGGTGTGGAAAATGACTGCAAAAAATGAAAATGACATTCAAGAACAAGTGGCTGACCCAAAACATTTTGTTTCTTATCCCAGTTGTCATAGTGATTGTTTTATAGATCATCTTGAAGAAGAGAGAGCTGTTGATATGACATGTATGCTTGATGATGTGTTGTATATTGATGATTTGCCTCGGTTTGATCAGTATGATGATGATTATGTTCTCCAAACAGAAACTAATCTTGCAGACAAATCAATAGCTAGTTTGTGCGAGGAGGAAGTTCACTTTCAGCAGCTCGAGTACAGTGATCAACCGATGCATATCAGCTATGGCAATGATGAGGAAAGTGCAGAAAATTTTGATGTAAGTGAAGGATCTTTGCCTTTTTGTTTTGATTCGTTTCAGTTCATTAGAGATAACTTCCATGCAATCAGAAATCAAACGTCAACAAGTCTTGATCTGGATCGTCTTGAGGGCAACGAAAACTTCTCATATTCAGATTTTCAGCCCTCGAAAGCCATTGATTTTCGAGTTGCAGATGAGGAAATGGAAGCTGGTACGTGTGATTTAATGATACAAGGTGACTCCGTACCATTTTGTTTTGAATCATTTTAGTTTTTGAAGGGTAAATTGCATAGTAAATATTCAAATGAGCAGCCTATAAGAAATCAGCAATCTCTCAGTGTTAATGTTGAGGATGAGACAGATAACGAAATTCTTGAGCAACCTGTAGCATCAGATTTGCAGCCATCCAATGCAATTAAAGGTCAGATTACAGATGAAGGTGTGGAAGATGAAATACATGATTTGATGATGCAGGAAAATTCTATACCCTTTTGTTTCGAAGCATTTCAGTTTATAAGGCAGAATTTTCGTAATATATCTCAAGGAAAAGAGGAACAGCCAGTAGGATGTCATACAGTTTCAAGGGATACAGTGCAGCAGTCTTCTCAAGTTTTTGATGATCCCATTGCTCGTGTGCTGGATGAGGTTTGCTGTAAAAGTTCTTCTCCATTAGCTAACCATGTGCCGGAAAAGAATGTTGATGATAATCTTATTCAAAAGTTTCCTTCATTGTCTTGTCTAACATATTTTTCATTACAAAGCTCTCATCAAGGTTTGCAGTCATATGAGGAGATTGATAAAGGATGCTTTTGTTCAGTTTGGAATCAGCAACAGAGTTTGGTTATTCATGAATTTCAGGATCCTTTTGACAGCTTGCTGCAATCACCAAAGAAAGGCACCGCAGATGTGAGGAAAAGTTTAAGATCAAGGTATGGAGATTATCTGGACTAGAGCTATGTTTATGAAGATCCATTCGCAATATTCTTGCAGTCATCCAGTCAATTTATGCTTTGCAAGTTTATCAGCAGTCCACTTGGTTCAAAGTTTCCATGGGAGTTGCCTTTCAGTAGTTATTTCTTGTTGTTCATCAGTAAGCATGTGGGAAGAAATCAAACAGCAGCCAGCATGCTTAAATGGTTGCATTGGTTGTTCCATTACACTTGATCGGGTGGTGTAAAGCACAATTAGAATAGGTTGTATTGAATAAGCTCTACTTTGAGCATATTTCCAGTTTTTCGGTTGTGTTTAAGTATCGAGTTAGTTTTTAGTTGAGTGAGATTCAATTTGTGTCGTCAAGTCATCAGTTTTCAGTCATGCATTTCAGTTTGAGTTTTTTATTCCATTGCCCAATGGATAAGGCACTAGTCTGCTCTCCCAAAGATCTGCCGTTCTTGGCACCTCCAAGGAGCTACCATCCCCATTGGAGCCAATGTTAGTGTCAGCCTTTGCAACCTTCCTCCAGTGATCAAACATGCTCTTACAAAGTGATTTTAAAGTGTCAAGGTCAAATTTTGTCATTTCAATGAGTCTTCAAGCAAAATTTGGTCACTAGGCATTAGGTCTAGGGTTTGTTTTTTACTCCTGTCAAAGTTGTCCAAATGTCAGTTCATGTCACCATTCAGCTGAGTGTACCATCATTTAGAGGGTTTTCATCATCATGTCAAGTTCCATTCATCATTTTACAGCTTGTTCATGCTTCAGTTGTGCCTTGGTAAGGTCCATTTCCCTCTCCTAGGGTTTTGGCGGTAATTTCTCTTGGATGGTCAAATCATTAGGAAAACTTGTATCCTGATGTTCACACACCTTCCCCTATCATTAATGTACTTTATTAAACACTTCCCATCACTGAGATCTCCCAAATCCCTCATTTTTGAACAAACCCTAGTTTCTTGCCACAACTTGGCAATTTTCTAGGCTAGGCCTGTGTTTTTCCCTTTTGGACCCCTTCCCCTCACTCAATCTTTGATATTTCACTTTCCCCTGCTTCCTAACATCCCTCCCTACTTCCAAAAATTTCCCCAAGAATTTAGAAGCCCCTTATCCCCTTCATTTCGCTTCATTTCGACAAATCCCTTGTTCCACCCATCGGGATAGGTTTCACTAAAATCATGTTTCTGAGAAACAAAAGATGAATTTGGGAAAACTGAGAGAGGTTTTTGTCCAACACATGCCAAGGAAGAAAAAAATCCTTCACTTTTTACACAGGTATAATGGTTTTGGAGAAATTTCAAGAATACCGTTGCCTCAGGAGAATTGATGCACCTGCAGGAAGTAGTGTTGGGAGATTTGCTTTTTGACAGGGTAAATGAACTCCAAATTGCCAAATTCCACTTGGGTTGGCAATTAGACTCCAACATCTTTCCAACGAGTTATCACACGCCTAATTTTGACACCGGGAAGGCCTCCAAAAGCCTCCTGCAAAATGCACTATGTAGTGCGCTACTTATTGGGCCAGAACACAAATTTTTTTTGCCATTTCTCTCCAACATCAAATTTGCTTTTTTTTTTCCATGTTTTAACATCAGCAAAGGTCAAGACACATCAAGGAAGTGAAAAAATGAGTTTTGAAGCCAAATTGTGTGTTGGGCTGGCGCGCTACTCGTATAGCGAAATTTTTCAGTGTAAAATTACACTGGCGCTACTCGTTGGGTGACGCGCTACTCATATAATCTCAGAGCCAGAAATTTTCGCTCCTTCGTCCAAATTCATGCCAAATTTCCTCCAACTGCTTGAAAGTAGGTTCTTTACATTTTCTCAGTGAATTTTGGAAATGATTATGGTGTTTTGAAAGTGGAGAAATAAATGTTTAATGTGGAGAAATGTAAACCCTATGTTTATTTCCAAATTCATTTCTTAAGGGTTTTGAAGCAAATGATAGTGATTGCGTGGGGGTTTGAAAACTTGTGTGGTTGATATATATGCTCATGCCTATATTTTCTGTGGTGTCCCTGCTCATTATTTACATCATCCTCACACCCTTTCTTTGCCATTACATCACTGCTGTCACTATGATTGCCATCGTCATTTTAGCACTGCTCATTATTCATGTTATCACATAGTCCCATTTTCACTTGTCCACATCCTCCATTGACATTTTCAAACACTGCAAGGGCTATTTATATTGAACTACACTACATTACACTCATTCCTATTCACTTGTCAAATCCCCATGTAGTCAAGGAGTGGCTATTTTCCATTCAAACTCCTTGTGACAGTCCTTTTCCCATTGTGATATTTCCTATAGCACCTTGACATATATGTGACACATCTGACATTGGAGCATACACCAAACTCTTGTTTTCATCATAACCATATCAGTATACTTTCATACACATTGTGACACCATGATAGAGACTAACACATACAACCGAGACAGTGTTTTCACCACAGGAACTACATGCACCAGGAGAGCACTAAAACGGCGGAAAAGGCCTGATCCACTCCGGATTTTGGCCGAGGCTTCGTTGGCTGGGCAAGATACATGATGGAGGGTCTTCACTCCGAATTTGAGCAAATTCGGAGAAATTTTTGTCATTTTGAAATTTTGGTCTCAAAAACAGGTTTTTCAGTTAAGCGGGTCTCGCACTCATATGCTCACTTTTTTTTGGGACACTTGCTAAAGGAAATATTTGCATTTTTGGATTTTTCATGATAAGTTATGCATCCTTAGGCATTTCCGAAGCATTTCATCAGATTCTGGATGGTCAAAAAGCTCAAAAACACCATGAAAACCACCTTGTTGCCACCTTTTGCACCAGCAGGAAGTACTTCTGGGAGAATGAAGTTTTGGAGGGGCAAATGAGCTCCAAATTGGGAAATTCCACTTGGGTTGGATAGCCAACATCCAGGGCTTTCCAACAAGCTATCATGAGCTCAATTTGGATGTCGGGAAGTGCCTCAAAATCAGGCTGAAAGGCGCGCTACCCACTTAAATTTTTGGCTGAATTTTCAACTTCCAGCTCAGAATTTCGGCCAGTTGGGACCAGTTTTGCTTGTGGATGAAATTTTTGGGTTTTCATGATGTAAATTGATGGTTGGCATGTAACTTTGGCTCATTTTTACCTATTCTAGAAGATTCACTCTCAAAAAAGTGAAAATCATGTAAATGAATCGGTTTCCACTCTTTTAGAGGCAAGTTGTTAGCTGCCTAGATTTTAGCTCCTTGATTAGAATTTGTTGGAACTGCTCCTAGAAGGAGGATTTCGACCCCTAGAGGTGTGGGAAGGGGTTAGGATGCTCTATATGATGTAATTTCTCAATCATTTTCAGAGGTTGGAGAGGTTGGACTCTTGGGAAACTTTTGGCACACTATTGTACATATTTTTCATATTTTGGCTAAGGAAAGATCAGAGGTTTTGCAGCACCTGTTGGGATTCTTATGGCTTTCAGTTCTTGATGGTGTTTTCTCTCAGTTTATTGTAAGTTATTTCATGTTTAATGTATGCCATCTTTTCTTATGCTTCTGAAACTAAATGAATGAGTAGATGAGGTTGAAACCATTGTTTACAGTGCTCTGCCTTTGAATTCATTTAGTTTTACATGTTTTAGCCTGTTTGGAGAGGATCCAAGTTCTTCTTTTCCCTCTTCATCTCCTTGTCGTTCTGATCTATCCATATACCCAATCAAAAGCATCAAGACTACTGCCTACCTTGCCCCAACTCGAATTCTGCAAAGATCTGGCCTTATCCCCGAACCCAAAATTGTTTTCCCATCTTTTCAACAAAAAACCCAAAAAATCAAAATAAAAATTTCCTATCTCTTTACTAGCCTAAAATCAGTACCAATTATAAGTCATCTCGCACCCTATTGCTCAATTTATCGAGATAGACCCGGAGAGAGCCCTCTCCTGTCCTCATAGGGCTAGCTACGAGGCTGAGCGTGGTTTGATGTAGCCTTGAGTTTTACCTTATTTCAGCATAAGGTAGATTTTAGCGCTAACATAGTGGTGACTCCACTGGGGAAGTCCTCCCCGGTAAAGGATAACAAAGTTCAGATCCGATTGCTGATGGTGGACTGCGATCGTACCATAAAGGCTGAAATCATTCACTAGCAACTTCATTCTCTGAACAATCCCGGAAATCAATGCTTCATGGCGACCTCACTTTGCCGACGGACCGGATTGCAAGAAGATATGCTCCCATGAGCCGAGATCACATCCCAGGAGTTTTCCAAATAAGATGCCCAAGGTGGATTGGCTTGGGAATTTGCCTATGTTCGAAATGAGGAAGGTAATGACGTTGCTCTTCATACGGTGAGATTTCACATTCATGTGCATAAATTTAAGATCAATTTTCCCGAAGAGTCGTTTGATGAAAATGTTTATGGCTACTACGGAAGACGAAGCCCGATCATGGTATGAAAGTTTGCCACATTTGTTTCTATTTCTTCGTTTAAGGGATTTTCATACCGTGTTCTTTGAAAAAGTATAAAGAATCATATCCATCCTTGATTTTAGTTCGGAAGCGTTGTAGCCATGTACATAATTTCATTGAAGATCTAGAGAATTTTTATGGTAATAATGATTTCATGGATGGAGAAATCATGGAGGCTGCGTACGAGAATCCATTTCAGCAAAATGAAGAGAACCTAGAGATACCCATCAAGATGCTCGGAGACTTTGCGGCGGAGTTGAAGATCATATGGCTGAAAATGATGAAAGAGAAAGTGACATTTCGAGGATGCGCACGGAAGAAGACGACATGCCAAGTAAGTCCGAGTGCTAATTTCGGAATGTGATAATCTCCCGAGACAAGTTGCTTCAGATTCGGATTCGGATCATGATGACCAAGCATATCTTATGCTGAAGCCCATCAAAGAGAATTCTCGTTTGTTGAGATCCTACGGAATGCGAAAGACACGGTAATGGATCCAAATGTTCTCGATCATATTGTCGATCCATCATTAGAACACGACCTTCATGAAGAAGCAATCCAATCGAGTTCATGAAAAACAAAATGAGATCTTTGTGCAAGTAAGTGATAAATCTCCTGCCAATAACTCGGTAATAAACGATAGTTTGAATGCTGTCATATGAAGATAATTCTTTCGTTTAGCGAGAAGAAAACAAAAGGCATTGTCTCCTTTGTCGAAAGATGAGATAGATCAACTTTTGAAAGGTCTTGTTTTAGCCGAAGCTACAGACGATTTGCGGTGCACACATAGTCGGGGAAAGTGTTGGTGAAACTTCTTCCTCTTTTGAAAAAGATGACCGTCTTGTAATCGCTTTTGTAGATCAGCCAAACGAGATAATTTTTTTCCTTCACAAAGATGATAAAATTTGTCATATTTGATAATCTTGAAGATTGTTTTTTGTTTAGCGATGAATTAGATCATGAAGTTGGGGAATATATGCCACATTCTCAAGGAACCTACAGGCTGACACTCAGATAGCGAGATACCTCTCTATGCATTTCTATCCCTTAGAAATCAATTGTCCTTTCGAGTCGAATGGAGTGAATACTTGTATTTTTGCGAGTGGATCTCCCGGATAAGCCGTGCTTCAGGATTTCAAGACCCCTTGACATTCTTACGCATAGTATTAGAAAGGATAAATATTTTTGGTTCATTATCATAAGCTTTGGTTTCGAGTGGTTATTTTGGGTTGCCTATGGGTTCATCATTCTTTGCTCAAGGAGAGTAAAGCAAAAACTGGGGTGTAGCCATCTCATTTGGATTGGTTACATTGGAAGGCCCACTACACATGATTGTATATATCACATCGGTATGCAAGTGGTTGCCATCAAGATTTTAAAGCTTGATGGTGCGCTTTCTCGAGAAAAGTTTTTGTTTTTAATTCGAGTCATTTCCATTTGCATCGAAGTCGATTTGAGTCGATTTTCCAGTGATAGTTGAGTCATCAGTCTTTTAGTCTGTTTCATTAGAATAATGATTCCATAGCCCAATGGATGGAGGCACCGTCGCTCTCCCAAAGCTCTCTGCTGTTCTTGGCACCTCCCACGAAGCGGCCGGCGCCATCCCCATTGGAGCCAATGTTAGACTCCGTTTTGTCGGCCCTGTGATCAAATTCACAAAGGTTCATTTTCACGTCATGCGGTCATTAAATGCCATCTTTTGATCAAAAGAGTCATTTTATGTCTTGAGTCGAGTTTTTACTGTAATGTGAAATAACGCAGTAAGTTTTTCGGGGAATGTCATCGTCAATAATGTGAGATTGATTCTTCTTCAAAACCTTGTTTTGAAGAAGAAATCATTAAATGTGTTTTAGAATATGTAATTTGTCGAAATGTTTCAAAATTCTCCGGCTCTTCAAATGGCGACAGCTTGAGTGAGCTCCTATCCACCGCAAAAGAACAAACGGAGAAAGAACATCATCGACAATCGGAGACAAAGCGAACAAAGCAGTGTTTGCATCCAAATGCCGAAATGATGGAGCTGGTTTGGGTCTTGGCATTGATGGGAAGATCTTGTTCGATGCTTGAAAACTTAGGACATGATATTTTCTTCAACGGTTATAGATCTTCGATTCTTTTGAGTTGGTTTCTCCATAGTATCACTTTAGTGATACATGCCTTGATTATGGTGTTGAGCAACCTCCTACACTGGTTTTGGTTCAGAGCTGGTGAGGTTATCAAACAAATAGAAATGGACGGAAGTAGGTACTTATCTTTAGTTTTGTTGGACATCAACATGATTTTTGGACCTATGGAACAAATGTCAATGCTTTCAAATAAGTTTTATGGAGTGATAGTGATTCTAACTACAAGGTGAGTACGGGACACATACAAATACTTCAAGTATGGATTTAGAGAAGTTGAAGAGTGGAATGGTTCCATGCGACCTAATAATACATAAACCGATTCATGGCTCTCGCCTTCATCTCATGTTGGGAACTTTTTTACGGGACCTTACTATGAAAAGAATGCCACGGCTTTCGAAGTTAAAGCATCGTCGTTTTGAAGCGAAGCAAACAAGTGATGAACCTTGCGGGAAATTGAATCCGTTTATAAAAATGGAATGGGTTTGGGCAATAGACAAGATCAAAGCCGATTGCGGTTAGTATTCACAAAATATATAAGAAATATAAAGATCACAACGATGAGTAAACAATGGAATTTGGATGTTTGGAAAAATTGCGCAATCTCCGAAGAATTGGAGTGGCGAGTGTGTGCTACCCATACGGGGTGTGCGCTACCCACTTAAACGCCATGGCCGAGTGTTAAATAACACATCGTTACCCACTTGGTGCGCTACCCATTGGGCGGCGCTACCCACATGCAACAGAGCCCGAAATTTTCATTTTTGCGCCGGGCTTTTCGTATCAAATCAGCTCCATCGACTTACGAAGGGAAATTAGTGCGTTTGATGTGGATGTTTCTTTCGCTTTAGTGAAGATGGAGGCATGGTGAGAAACTATACCATAGTTGGCCGAGCATGCTAGAAATGTTAAGATCATGTTGCCAGAAATGCATCGGAGAGACGGACCTAATACGCGTTAGGATTTCGGATGTTCGTGTCATCATGAATGATGGGCTTCTTGCAGTGCCTATACAATGTTTTGATAGATGTATAGAGGTGGGCCGCAGTGTCTGTTGCCAAAGGATGGATGTCAATATAAGCTTGATCGCCATAGGACGCTATGGACTACATCAGATTTATTTTTTTGCAAGGGGTGTAAATTATGAGCACTTGGAGATCAAAGAGACAGGGCGATGATTAAGTGGAATTGGTGCTCCACAAGTCCAATAACTCAGAGCATATTCCCGGTGAATATGGAAAAAGTTAGACCAACTTCGATATCCCCAGCGCATAGACTTGAAAAAGATATCTCCCACGATGTTCAAAATGGATTGTGATGATTATTATTTTTCGGTATTTGAGGTTTTACAAACACTTGGGATAGATGAGAGGCCCGAGGTGAGGGACTGCATATTCGGACTACTGTTCCGGTCTCTTAGCGATCATGGACACAAATTATCAAAGGATATGTGGAATTGCTCCCTGCGGGAGTTTGTGTTTCCTCTTCTTACTAGTGTGCGTCATTTGGGTGCAACTTCTTCAAAAGATGAGTGGCGAAAAGAATTGAGAATGTTAAAATGAGAAAAGCTGACAGAAAATGACGGAGCTTTGTCAAAGGAAAAAATTCAAAAGCTATTTTTATTTAAAATTAGTTTGTATTTGAATATTGAGCGCGAAGTCAAAATTAGAATGAAGACATCGACCACAACGGGAAAATAGGAACCGATCTTCTATTAATGACGATTAATAATCCGGATGGATTCACGCTCCATATTTGTCTCTTAATTGGCTATCGAGAAGATTTAAAGGGAAATGTTGGTATGTTTTTAGAAACAGAAGAACAATTTTTTCCTATTTTTGCAAAATTTCAATTGAAAACGACACCATGGGTTTTTTGGGTTGATCTGTTTTTCTTCAAGCATAGTTTATTTAATGTATTAAAAATCATTTGTAAAGAGGAGAGTTCCGAGAGGTGTGTGGAAAGAGAGAACAGAGTTTCATTGTACATTTTTCGACGAGAGTTTTAATGAGAAAATACGACTCGACTCCGAGATTCTTGTAGTGTGGATTTAGCATTTTGTCTTTTCTTATGTTTCATATGTAGCTTGTAATGTTTTACATTTCATTTCATAATCATTTTACGTTGAATACTTTTAAGTGAAGAAGGCGGAATCCGGTTCTTGCTACGCCTTGGGAGGTATTCACCATTTTTCTATGTTTTCTTCAGTTTGATAAGGATTCAACCATTGCCTTGTCAACCTCGCAGTATGTTCACTCCATATAATTCCAATTTGATTGTTTAAACTTCATGCTTATCTTGCCTCAGGAGATAACTCGCGTTTTTCATCTAATCTCTGCTCATGTCATGTCTTTACCCCACACAGACGTAAAACCCAATCATTTATTAAAAACCTCATTTCATATCTATTTACTAGCCGATCAATATCAAGTGCTTTCATTTAGGTCATCTCAGCCCATTTGAAGACTTTCACGGGAGATGAGCCCTGGAGAGAGCCCTCTCCTGTCCTCGTGGGGCTAGCTACGAGGGCTGAGCGTATGGTTTGATGTTGCCTCGAGCTTTTGCCTTCCTCGGCTGAGGCGATTCGGCAGCACTAACGGATTGTTTACGATAAAGGCTCGTGGGGGAAGGTGGGACCCTTTATATCGCATCGACGGAGTTATAAGTAGAAAATGGTGTTACGAATGAGTTTGCGATCTTGTGATGCGGGAGGTAAGGAAGGAGTAAGGTATATATATATATATATATGTCAAGCGACTTAAAGTGGAGGGTAGAGCTGAATAAAAAAATGTAGCACATGACGTTAGAAATGGAAAAATGAAGGGTAAATGAGGGTAAATGAAGGAAAAACGGGATAAATGAGATGAATGAGGGTAGAAATGAAGTTTTCTCACCATTACATCTTGTCGGCCACACTTTCCCCTTTTTCCTGCTCGAACTAAAAGGCATGATTGATTCCTTTGAAGCTCTTTGACAGATGAGATTTCCCTTCCTTTCTCCTTCTCCACATTGGGTGTGGTCACATGACAACATTCCTCTTGTAGAGCTTATGAAAAATTATGATTTCAAAAAGACATTTATAAAAGCTCTTCAACCCCCGACCTACTTAAGTAGCTTTTGATTCTTTTAACCTTTAAGATGACAAGTCCACTCGTTATTTTAGGTCCATTGGTAGAAAGGCAGAGATGAATCTCACCCCTTATTTCTATCTATCTATGAATATTCACGATAAGATCTTGCATAATTTCTTGATGGACTCCGAGCCTCACATAATTTAATTCCCAAGGTATTCATGGATGAACTAGTTCTTGAGGTAACTAGAGAATACCAAGATCTCTACTCCTTTGATTCTCGGAAATTTCAATGCCTTTGTGTCATTAAAGACCTTGCAATAAGCCTTTTTCGGTTATCCATGAGAGGAATGGTAATGGATATTGTTTTTACCGACATTCCTCCTGGATTTTGCATGTTACTTTCTAGGTCATGGATTATAAGGTTGGGAGGAACATTGCAAATGAATCTCGATTATGCTATTGTCCCTATTTTTGGAGGAGAACAAAGAAGACTTTATAGAGAATATCAGTTGGCATATGTCATTAGTGACAACAAAGACCCAAATAATCATCTAGTTTATGCTAGATAAATTGATGTTGCTTCAAGCATTTTATACATGGATAATGTTGCCCTAGTCGACATAAAATTTCAAATTTTGAAGCATGTGAAAAGCATATCGATCATGAAGGTTCCCGACTATGGAAAATGTACTTTGATGGCTCATATTCTAAAGAAGGAGTGGGTGCAGGAATAGTTCTCATTTCTCCTTTGAAATAGAGCTCCAATTTTTCTTTCAAACTTGAATTTTGAATCGGCTAATAATGTGATGTGAGTATGAAGATTTATTCTAACTGCTTTAAAAAAAACAAAGGACATGAATATTTCGAGAAATTTACGTTTTTTGGAGATGCTTGAACTTATCAATCGAGCAAATCGAGAAATGTTTATCAAACAAAACATCCCGAGATTATCGGAATGCGGTATGGAGCATTGTAGAAGACTCATTCATGGCTTTTAACGAGTTCTTTTGTTCCAATATAAAGTAATATTTTGGATGACTCACTTTCTATTTGAAAGCTCATTCGAGATTATAATACCTATGAAGCTAAAATATGAAGTGGAAGTTGAGTTCATGCCTAGCATTCCTAATAATGTCAATAATTCGAAAGTTTTTTAAGATGATTAGGATATTGGAAGATTCATTGAAGCTATTGAAGATTTTTATCATGTAAACATTGATTAAGATGAATATATCATGAAGGAATATGCTGATTTTCAAGACACCAAAATATGAGAAAAATAGATTGTTGAACAGCCTATCATTCAATTTCCTACTAATCATATTCCCAAGGGGTTAATCCCACTTGAGAAGATATTTGATCACAATGATGTCTCGGGGGAAACCATGAAGAAAAAATTGGAAGATTTCAATTTGGGCACAAAAAAGAACCAAGGTATGTGAAGTTGTCAAAAGATTTATCGGAAGAAATAAGGTTGAATACCACAAGGCTGTTTTGTGAATTTGTTGATGTTTTTTCCTGGAGATATGAAAGATCTTAAAACATATGATAAAAATATCATTGAGCATAGGATACCATTGAAATATGGTAGTAAGCCATTCGGGCATAAATTAAGGCAAATCAATCCACTATTGTTACCGGGTGATGGAGAAAGGAAGTAAAGAAACTTTTGGATGCCAAAATCATCATTCCATTCAGATACTTAGATTGGAGTTGCTAATATAGCTACATTAAGGAAGAAGAGTGGTGAAGTCGGATTATGTGTTGATTTGAGAAATCTTAACAAGTGCTCCAAGAAAGATAACTATCCTTTGCCAAATGTGGAGCATATTCTTCAAAAGGTAACTAGTTTCGACAAAATTTTTGCCATGTTATATGGCTTCTCTAGGTACAATCAAGTTTCATTTTGGAAGGAAGGCCAGAGAAGACAATATTCACTACTCCTTTGGGGAACATTCATGTATGAAAATATGCCATTTGGGATTGTGAATCTTTGAAGCTGCTTTTCAACATGCTATGGACTTTTCATTCATTGGAGAAAAGGACAATTTTTTGGTCATATATTTAGGTGATATCACTTTGTTTATTCAACCAGATCAAGAAAAGATTCGGTACTTGAGACAAGTATTTGTTAAAGGTAGAAAATATGGTATATCATTAAATCCAAATATGTCTCATTTTTTCTCTTAAGGAAGGTAAGATGTTGGGTCACATAGTTTCTAAATATAGAGTGAAAATTGATCCTAAGAGAGTAATTTCAATTCAATATTTAACACTTCCAAGACCCAAGAAAGAGGTTCAATCTTGCCTTGATAAGATCAATTTCTTAAGAAGGTTCATTCCAAATATTTCTGAAGTGATGAAACATATTTCTCGCATGTTGAAGAAGGAAAAAGAAATCAAGTGGACCATTCAATCCATAAATTCATTTGAGTTGATAAAAACAAACTATCTTCGAAACACCTTTGGGCTGGTAAGTCCTGAAAACTAAAGCCTTTCTTGCTATTCTCATTTGCCTCAAAAAGATACTATTGTTGCTATTTTTTTACAAAAAGATTCAGAGAAAATAAGGAAGGTCCCATAGCATTTTTAGCGGAGCTCTTAGAGATTCGAAATTGAACTATTAAATGTTGGAAAAAGCATGCATATGCATTAGTGAAAATCTGTGAAATATTTTAGAGTTTATATTCGCATGCTCAAGTTATTTCTCATGTAACTTCATCTAGTATTAGAGAGATATTAGTTCAACCTGATATTGATGGAAAAATAATCAAGTGGGTGAGTAGAGTTCTTGAGTTTTATTTAGAGATAAAGCCTACTAAAATAATCAAATGTCAAAGGCTATAGTCAAACTACTAAGCCGAAGAAAATTGTAAATTTTTAGGGCTTGACTTTCATTAATGACAACTTTTGAGGAGCATACTTTTGAACCTATAGACAACATGGAAGTAGATGTAAAGATTTCTCAATACAGGTGGTACGAGGACATTATCTATTTTTCAGCGACATTTTAAACCTCCTCTAAATTATGATAAAAAGCGAGGGTAAGATATTTGAAGGTGAGCTTGTTAAATTTCCGCATTAAAGATGATTGTTTATATTGCAAAGATCCTACATGAGTTTTTTTGAGATGCATTGATCCGGATGAGTCCAAGAAAGTTATATTTGATATGCATAGTAGTGTGTGTGGAGGATGTTGTCACTCCTAAGGCGGACTTGAGTTGTGAAAGACCAATGCCTAGGACATCTTATATAGCAAGGAGCATATGGTTTAACTTGGGAAGGTTTCTCGGAAAAAAGGCTCTCATGCTATCATGTATTAATAGGAAGGTTTAATTCAGATGGAACCAAAAACTATCAAAACTTTAGCACAATCGAAAGTGATATTGGAGAGCAGAGTGTGAACTTTGATAAAAACATATCCGACAATTTTAAGACAATTATATGTAAAGGGGTGCTGGATTCTAGAAGTTCTTCACAAAAGGTACATAATAAGATGGTGATTACTCGCTAAAGAAAAATTGAGAGGATACTAAGTGCAGAGCAAGATGAGATCTAGAAACGATTATCAACATGTGCGGGCTTATAGTAACGAGAATCATCATGAAAATAACTTTAAGGAAAACATTACATCACTCTAGTAATATCGAAAGAATTACGGTTGACGTGTAAGATGAAACAATATATCATGCACGAGCCATATTTAAAGCGCTAGACACGTTTTAGCATGAGTATCGACAATGATAAATTCATGCCAAGACATGTGGGCACTCGCATTCCGAACAAGATATAAGAAATGTGAATGTAAATGAAATGAACATTCAAGCTATAAAACATAAGAGATAGAGAGTTATAGTTTCATGAAGTAATAAGACCAGAATTTCTCAATAAAGATGAAACTCCTTATCACGAGACCCAACGGAGCTCTTTCAACTTTTATATCAAAATTTAAACACAATGCATACGAGAGTTCTTTCTCGGTGTGTTCTTCGAAAATACGGAACCTTTTTTCCATCTCGGTTTTTCGCTTATATAGAATTTACAAGAACATACGCGGGAAGATATTTTGGGAAAATATCTTCCATGCGTGCTAATTTGATTTAAGGTCCTAATAAAAAATAACAAAATTCATGATGAGGGAGAATGCTTCTCATCATTTACGATTAGGCTCGTGGCTTTTTGAAAACAAAACATTAAAATTGTTCTAACAAATAGTAAATGCAAGAGTGAAATATGAATTCCACTTGGAAATTGAAAGTAGAAAGTAAAAGTAAAACTAAAGGCCACTAAGGCTGAATCATGAGTTAACTATTTTCTTTGGTGCCGAAAGGAGTTTAGGCTAGATTCTTTTGCGCCAGTGGTGGGACATTTGCTGAGGAGCGTGCTAGCAAGCAGCATATTTTGAGCACCTCGCAAATTTACTAGCTGCGGCAGTTCGGGCATGAGATGTGAAAATCTTATGTTCCGATGTAGGCTTCCATTAGCTCATCATGATTTTCCTCTGTAGCGCTCCAAATCTACCTTAGGCTGAAATAAGGTAAAACTCAAGGCTACATCAAACCATGCTTAGCCTCGTAGCTAGCCCTACGAGGACAGGAGAGGGCTCTCTCCGGGTCTATCTCGGCAAAAGGTCTTCAAAGGGGCTGAGATGACTTATAACGAATACTGATTTTAGGCTAGTAAAGAGATAGGAAAGTTTGATTTTGATTTTTGGGTTTTTTGTTGAAAAAATGGGAAAAACAATTTTGGGTCCGGGGATAAGGCCAGATCTTTGCAGAATTCGAGTTGGGGCGAGGTAGGCAGTAGTCTTGATGCTTTTGATCGGGTATATGGATGGATCAGAATGACAAGGAGCTGAAGAGGGCAAGGGAGAACATGGATCCTCTCCAAACAGGCGAAAACATGTAAAACTAAACAAATTTAAAGGCAGAGCACTGAAACAATGGATTCAACCTCATTTACTCATTCATTTAGTTTCAGAAGCATAAGAAGGGAATGTCATACATTAAACATTAAATAACTTACAATAAACTGAGAGAAAACACCATCAAGAACTGAAAGCCACAAGAATCCCAACAGGTGCTGCAAAACCTCTGATCTTTCCTTAGCCAAAATATGAAAAATATGTACAATAGTGTGCCAAAATCTTCCCAAGAGTCCAACCCGTAGAATGTCTCAGAAATTACATCATATAGACCTCCTAACCCCTTCCCACACCTCTAGGGGTCGAATTCCTCCTTCTAGGAGCAGTTCCAACTAATTCTAAACAAGGATCTAGAATATAGGCATCCAAACAACTTGCCTCTAAAAGGGAGGAAACTGATTCTTACATTTGATTTTTACTTTTTTAGGAGTGAATCATCTAGAATAGGTAAAAGTGAGTCCAAGTTACATGCCAACCATAAAATTACATCAAGATAACTCAAAAATTACATCCACAAACAAAACTGGTCCAACTGGCCGAAATCCTGAGCTGGAAGATGAAAAATGGACCAAAAATCTCTATGCGTAGCGCGCCTGAGCTCTATGCGTAGCGCGCCTTTCAGCCTGCTTTTGGGGCACTTCCCGGCATCAAATTAAAGCTCATGATAGATTTTTGGAAAGCCCTAGATGTTGGCTATCCAACCCAAGTAGGATTTCCCAATTTGGAGCTCATTTTCCCCTCCAAAAATTCATTCTCCCACAAGTACTTCCTGCTGCTGAAAAAGGTGGCAGAACGGTGATTTTCATGGTGTTTTGGCCCCTTTGATCATCCAGAACTTGGTGAAATGCTTTGGTCCTACTGGAGCATGCATAACTTACCATGAAAAACCCAAAAATATAAATTTTTCCTCCAGCAAGTGTCCCAATCATAAGCGAGCGCGTCGACGCGCTACTCGTATGGCTGAAAAATCTGTTTTGAGACCAAAATATTTCAAAATGACAAAAAATTCTCCGAATTTGCTCAAATTCGGAGCGAAGACCCTCCATCATGTATCATGCCTAGCCAATGAAGCCTCGGCCAAAATCCGGAGTGGATCATGTGTTTCACCTCGTTTCAGTATCCTCCTGGTGCATGCAGTTTCAGTAGTGAAAACACTGTCTCTGTTGTGATGTGTCGGTCTCTGTCATGGTGTCACAATGTGTATGAAAAGTATGCTGATATGGTTATGATGAAAACAAGAGTTTTTTGTATGCTCCAATGTCAGATGTGTCACATATATGTCAAGGTGCTATAGGAAATATCACAATGGGAAAAGGACTGTCACAAGGAGTTTGAATGGAAAATAGCCACTCCTTGACTACATGGGGATTTGACACATGAATAGGAATGAATGTAGTGTAGTGTAGGTCAATAGAAATAGCCCTTGCAGTGTTTGACAATGTCAATGGAGGATGTGGACAAGTGAAAATGAGACTATGTCATAACATGAATGATGAGCAGTGTTAAAATGACAATGGCAATAATAATGACAGCAGTGATGTAATGGCAAAGAGAGGGCGTGGAAGCAGAGACACCACTGAAAATAGATGACACAGGAATATATATCAATAGCATAAGCTTGGAAACCCCCACACAATCACTATCATTTGCCTCAAAACCCCAAGAAGTGAATTTGGAAATAAACATAGGGTTTACATTTCTCCACATTAAACATTTGTTTCTCCACTTTCAAAACACCATAATCATGTCCAAAATTCACTGAGCAAACGTAAAGAACCTACTTGCAAGCAGTTGGAGGCAATTTGGCATGAATCTGGACGAAGGAGTGAAATTTTTTGGCTCTGAGATTATACGCGTAGCGCGTCACCCAACGAGTAGCGCCAGTGTAATTTTACACTGAAAAATTTCGCTATACGCGTAGCGCGTCACCCAACGCGTAGCGCGCCAGCCCAACACACAATTTGGCTTCAAAAATCATTTTTTTTTTCACTTCCTTGATGTGTATTTGCCTCTGCTGATGTTCAAACATGGAAAAACCAAGCAAATTTGATGTTGGAGAGAAATGGAAAAATTTTTTTGTGTTCTGGCCCAATCAGTAGCGCGCACTTTTATATGCGTAGCGCGCTACATAGTGCATTTTGCAGGAGGCTTGTGGAGGCCTTCCCAGTGTCCAAATTTGGTTTGTGATAGCTAGTTGGAAAGCTCTTGGAGTCTACTGTCCAACCTAAGTGGAAGTTTGAAATTTGGAGTTCATTTACCCTATAAAAAATCAAATCTCCCAACACTACTTCCTGCAGGTGCATCAATTCTCCTGAGGCAACGGTATTATTGACATTTCTCCAAAACCATTATACCTGTGTAAAACGTAAAGGAGGTTTTTCTTCCTGGACATGTTTTGTACAAAAACCTCTCTCAGTTTTCCAAAATACATCTTTTATTGCTCTGAAACATCATTTGAGTGAAACCTATCCCGATGTGTGAAACAAGGGATTTTGTCGAAATGAAGCGAAATGAAGGGGATAAGGGGCTTCTAAATTCTTGGGGAAATTTTGGGAAGTAGGGAGGGATGTTAGGAAGCAGGGGAAAGTGGAATCTCGGAGATTGAGTGAGGGGAAGGGGTCCAAAAGGGAAAAACACAGGCCTAGCCTAGAAAATTGCCAAGTTGTGGCAAGAAACTAGGGTTTGTGCAAAAATGAGGAATTTGGGGAATCTCAGTGATGGGAAGTGTTTAATAAGGTATATTAATGATAGGGGAAGGTGTATGAACATCAGGATACAAGTTTTTCTAATGATTTGACCATCCAAGAGAAATTACCTCCAAAACCCTAGGAGAGGGAAATGGACCTTACCTAGGCACAACTGAAGCATGAACAAGCTGTAAAATGACCCAATGGAACTTGACGTGATGATGAAAACCCTCTGAATGATGGTACACTCAGCTGAATGGTGACATGGACCGACATTTGGACAACTTTGAAAAGAGTGAAAACAAACCCTAGACCTAATGCCTAGTGAGCAAATTTTGCTTGAAGACTCATTGAAATGACAAAATTTGACCTTGACACCTTAAAATCACTTTGTAAGAGCATGTTTGATCACTGAAGGAAAGCTGCAAAGGCTGACACTAACATTGGCTCCAATGGGGATGGTAGCTCCTTGGAGGTGCCAAGAACGGCAGATCTTTGGGAGAGCAGACCAGCGCCTTCATCCATTGGGCAATGGAGTCAAAAACTAAAACTGAAATGCATGACTGAAAATTGATGACTTAATGACACAAACTGACTCTCACTCAACTGAAAACTGACTCGATACTTAAACACAACTGACAAGCTGGAAAAGATGCTCAAAGTAGAGCTTATTCATCAAACCTACTCTAATTGTACTTTTCACCACCCGATCAAGTGAAATGGAACAGCCAATGCAACCATGTAAGCATGTTGGCTGCTATCTTAATTCTCCGCAAGTGCTTGCTTATGAACAACGAGAAATAACTACTGAAAGGAAACTCCCATGGAAACTTTGAACCAAGTGGACTGCTGATAAACTTGCAAAGCATAAATTGACTGGATGACTGCAAGAATACTGCGAAAGGATCTTCATAAACATAGCTCTGGTCCAGATAATCTTCATACCTTAATCTTAAAATTTTTCTCACCTCTATGCTATCTTTCTTTGGTGATTGCAGCAAGCTGCCAAAAGGATCTTGAATTTCGTGAATAACCAAACACTGTTGCTGATTACAAACAGAACAAAAGTCTCCTTCATCAATCTCCTCATATGAAAAATCTGTTGAACAACACAATGAAATTGACTTTTGAACAAGATTACTATCAACATTATTTTCGGGCACATGGTTAGCTAATGGAGCAAAATTTTTATAGCAAACATCATCCAACACACGAGCAATAGGATCATCAAAAACTTGAGAAGACTGCTGCACTGTATCCCTTGAAACTGTATGACATCCTACTGGCTGTTCCTCTTTTTCTTGAGATATATTACGAAGATTCTGCCTTATAAACTGAAATTCTTCGAAACAAAAGGGTATAGAATTTTCCTGCATCATCAAATCATGTATTTCATCTTCCACACCTTCATCTGTAATCTGACCTTCAATTTCATTTGGTGGCTGCAAATCTGATGCTACAGGCTGCTCAAGAATTTCGTTATCTGTCTCATCCTCAACATTAACACTGAGAAATTGCTGATTTCTTACATGCTGCTCATTTGAAGATTTACTATGCAATTTTTCTCTCAAAAACTGAAATGATTCAAAACAGAATGGTACGGAGTCAACCTCGTATCATTTGATCACATGTACCTAGCTTCCATGTCCTCATACTCAGACTCGAAAATCAATGGATTTCGGGGGTTGAAAAATCCGAATATGAGATATCTTGAACAAGGTTTTCATTGCGCTCAAGATGGTCCGAGATCGAAAGACTTGTTGGCGGTTGATTTCGATTGCATGGTAGTTGTCTCTGATGAACTGAAATGAATCAAAACAAAAAAGGCAAAGATCCTTCACTTTCACTTCAAAATTTGATGCACTTTCCTCATCATTGTCATAGCCGATATGCATCGGTTGATCATCTGTACTCGAGGCTACTGAAAGTGAACTTCCTCCTCGCACAAACTAGCCTGCTGATTAAGTGCTGCAAGATTAGCTCGTTTGGAGAACATAATCATCTTCATCTTGATCAAGCGAGAAAATCATCAGTATACAACACATCATCAAGCATACATGTCATATCACCGGCTCTCTCTTCTTCAAGATGATCTATAAAGCAATCACTATGACAATTGGGATAAGAGAACAAAATGTTTTGGATCGGGAACCTCGTTCTTCTTCAATCAGCGAGCCATGGGCTTCAACATTATACTCATTCTTTGTGGTTTTCTTTTGCATCATCTCTTCTACTCGCACTTACCAACAGTGTCAAGCTTTACCTCTAAAGATGTCGATTTCTCCGGATCTATGTTTTTCATCTCTTCTTCCTTCAACCTTGCCCTCAAGATCGGCAAATGAGCCTCTACATTTACGCAGCGTACGCATCTCGTGAAGTGTTGCAATATTCTTTTTCTCTCGGCTGAAACTCCATTTCCGGATCAAAGGCACCGGGTAGTGTAAGAGAGCGAGATCTAGGAGAAGGTCTTATATCAGGTACGGCATCGAAAAATATACTTGGTTAAATCTAGCAGAAAATTGTTGTACTTGTCTCCCACGGCGGTCTTTTTGCTAGATTATACTCTTCTATAATAAGGAAAGGATTCTGTCCAATCATCCATGTCAAAGGAAAACTTTGACAAACTTCGGAAATCTAAAATGCTCGCATCGAGCGAGGGCTTTAAACCAACTCTTCACTTGGCCTTGCAAAGAAAGAGCAAAAAGCCTAATACTAACATCTTCATCATCAACTTCAAAAAGATCTAGAAAAGTCTCAAAATTTTGCACATGTTGCTCGGCGTTGACATTGTTACATTCACCGTCAAATCTTGGTAGATATAAGTCATAATTTGCGGGAAAGCATGAAGAACGAAGGTAAAACAAGAGGTTTGTACCGATGCGGGATTTTACAGGTGTAGGAGTATATACAAGTCGCTGCGAGAATCGGTCTTGGTCTCTTGAGGTTCATCACTACGAAGAGAGTCATCATAAGATGTGGGAAAAGTAAGGAGACCGAGGATCAAAGGGAAACTTCGGCATTTTCACTCTTTTGAATGGGTCGAGTGAAGATTTTGATCACCTTTCTCATACAACAAATTCTGAAAAACCTTCGGGATAGCTTCAAGAGACTGACGAAAGAAATAGTTTACAAGACGTATTAGATCTTGAATACCATTCCACTTTAGATACCCGAACTTTGTGTTAGATCCTTCCATTTTCTCGCAGAGAAAGAGTCAGGTCCTCCGGACTTTGAATTGGAGTCACCGGGTGAAAGATTTCAGCCTTCTTATGTACGATACGTTGTCCACCATCAACCATCGGATCTGATCTTGATACATATACGGGGCAATTTATAAGTTAAAGTGTTACGATTACAAGCTAGAGCCAGAAGATCGATTGAACGGCGTATTATCTACTATGCACTTGCGCAGACGAACGGTTCGAAAGCTACACGGCGTGACTTCGGGCTCCGTACGCAGCTATAAAGTCAAATAGCACCCACAAGAAAACCATGTTCTCCCCGGTATGGTCGCCACTATGTTAGCGCTCAAATCTACCTTAGGGTGAAATAAGGTAAAACTCAAGGCTACATCAAACCATGCTCGACCCCTCGTAGCTAGCCCTACGAGGACGGGGAGGAGCTCTCTCTGGGTCTATCTCGGCAAAGGATCTTCAAAGGGCCGTAGATGACTTATAATGATCAATGAATACCGATTTTAGGCTAGTAAAGAGATAGGAAATTTTGATTTTGATTTTTTTAGGGTTTTTGTTCGAGAAATGGAAAAAATTTTGGGTCCGGGGATAAGACCGGATCTTTACGGAGGTCGAGTTGGGGCGAGGTAGGAAATAGTATTGATGCTTTTGATTGAGTATATGGATGGATCAGAAATACAAGGAGCTGAAAAGGGCAAGGATGAACATGGATCCTTTTCAAACAGGGCAAAAACATATAAAACTAAACGAATTCAAAGGCAGAGACATCGGTAAACAATGGATTCAACCTTATCTACTCATTCATTTAGTTTCGAAGCATAAGAAGGGATGGAATACATTAAACATGAAATAAATTACAATAAAATGAGAGAAAACACCATCAAGAACTGAAAGCCACAAGAATCCCAACGAGTAGCCGCAAAACCTCGATCTTTCCTTAGCGAAAATATGAAAAA
Organism: Pinus albicaulis; assembly: GCA_034641835.2. Lineage (NCBI taxonomy): Eukaryota > Viridiplantae > Streptophyta > Pinopsida > Pinales > Pinaceae > Pinus > Pinus albicaulis. Next base: position 27,488 of record JAXQQM020070875.1, read on the forward strand.
TATGTACAATAGTGTGCCAAAAGTTTCCCAAGAGTCCAACCATGAAAGTGTCTCGTAAATTACAATATATAGATCACTCTAACCCCCTCCCATGCCTCTAGGGGTCGAATTCCTTCTTCATGGATCAGTTTCAACCAAATTCGAATCAAGGAGCTAAAATCTAGGCAGACCTAACAACTTGCCTCTAAAAGAGTGGAAAGTCGGATTCATTTACATGATTTTCACTTTTTTGGGAGTGAATCTTCTAGAATAGGTAAAAATGAGCCAAATTTACATGCCAACCCTCAATTTACATCATGAAAACTCAAAAATTACATTCTACAAGCAAGACTGGTCCAAGTCAGGCGAAATCTTGAGCTGGAAAATGAAAAAATCAGCCAAATATCTATATGAGTAGCGCCCTCGAGCCATATGAGTAGCGCGCCTTTCAGCCTGATTTTGAGGCACTTCTCGGCATCCAAATTGAGCTCATGATAGCTTGTTGGAAAGCCATGGATGTTTTCTATCCAACCCAAGTGGAATTTTCCAATTTGGAGCTCATTTGCCCTTCCAAAACTTCATTCTCCTGATAGTACTTCTCGCTGGTGCAAAAGGTGGTAGCAAGGTGGTTTTCATGGTGTTTTTGGGCCTTTTGATCATCCGTAACCTGATGAAATGCTTCAGAAATGCTTGAGAATGCATAACTTACCATGAAAAACCAAAAAATGCAAATATTTCCTTCGGCAAGTGTCCCGAACAAAAGTGAGCACATCGACGCGCTACTCGTATAGTCGAAAAAATGCTGTTTTTTGGACAAAAATATTTCAAAATGACAAAAATTTCTCGCGAATTTGCTCAAATTCGGAGGCGAAGACCCTCCATCATGTATCATTTCCAGCCAAAAAAGCCTCGGCCAAAATCCGGAGTGGATCAGGCCTCTTTTTCCGTTTCGATATCCTCTCGGGTGCATGCGGGCTTCAGTAGTGAAAACACCGTCTCTGTTGTGATGTGTCGGTCATCTGTCATGGTGTCACAATGTGTATGAAAAAAGTATGCTGATATGGTTATGATGAAAAACAAGAGTTTGGTGTATGCTCCAATTTCAGATGTGTCACATATATGTCGTGGTGCTATAGGAAATATCACAATGGGAAAAGGACTGTCACAAGGAGTTTGAATGGAAAATAGCCACTCCTTGACTACATGGGGGATTTGACACATGAATAGGAATGAGTGTAGTGTAGTGTAGGTCAATAGAAATATCCCTTGCAATGTTTGACAATGTCAATGGAGGATGTGGACAAGTGAAAATGGGACTATGTCATAACATGAATGACGAATAGTGTGAAAATGACAATGTCGATAACAATGAGAGCAGTGATGTAATGGCAAAGAGAGAGCGTGAGGCGAGGGTAAATGATGAGCGAGAGACATCACCTGACGTAGATGCATGAGCATATATATCAACCACACTAGTTTTCAAACCCCCACATAATCACTCATATTTGTTTCCAAACCCCAAGAAGTGAATTGAAATAAACATAGGGTTTACATTTCTCCACATTAAACATTTGTTTCTCCACTTTCAAAACACCATAATCATGTCCAAAATTCACCGAGAAAACGTAAAGAACCTACTTGCAAGAAGTTGGAGGCAATTTGGCATGAATTTGGATGAAGGAGCGAAATTTTTTGGCTGCGAGATTATATGAGTAGCGCGTCACCCAACGAGTAGCGCCGAGTGTAATTTTACAGCGAAAAATTTCGTTATACGAGTAGCGCGTCACCCAACGAGTAGCGCTCGACCCAACTCACAATTTGGCTTCAAAACTCATTTTTTTCACTTCCTTGATGTGTCTTGGCCTTTGCTGATGTTAAAACATGGAAAAAAACCAAGCAAATTTTATGTTGGAGAGAAATGGCAAAATTTTTTGTGTTACGGCCCAATGAGTAGCGCGCACTTTTATATGAGTAGCACGCTACATATTGAATTACTAGTGAGGCTTTTGGAGGCCTTCCCGGTGTCCAAATTAGGCTTGTGATAGCTTGTTGGAAATATGTTGGAGTCTAATTTCCAACCCAGGTGGAATTGTTCAATTTGGAGTTCATTTACCCTGTCAGATAAATTAAATCTCCCAACACTACTTTCCTGCAAGTGCATCAATTCTCCCGAGGCAGCGGTATTCTTGACATTTCTCCAAAACCATTATATCGGTGTGAAAAATTGAAAGAGGTTTTTCTTCCTTGGCATGTTGTGGAAAAAAACCGCTCTCATTTTTCAAAATTCATCTTTTATTTCTACTGAAACATCATTTGAGTGAAAGCTAGGTCCCGATGTGTGGAACAAGGTATTTTGTCGAAATGAAACTTGAAATGAAGGAGATAAGGGGCTTCTAAATTCTTGGGGAAATTTTGGGAAGTAGGGGGGGGATGTTAGGAAGCAGGGAAAGTGGAATCTCAGAGATTGAGTGAGGGGGAAGGGTCCAAAGGACAAAACACGAGGCCTAGCCTAGAAAATTGCCAAGTTTGTGGCAAGAAACGAGGGTTTGTGCAAAAAATGAGGAATTTGGGGGATATCGTGTGATGGGAAGTGTTTAATAAGGTACATTAATGATAGGGGAAGGTGTATGAAACATCAGGATACAAGTGTTTCTAATGATTTGACCATCCAAGAGAAATTACCTCCAAAACCCTGTAGGAGAGGGAAATTGACCTTACTTAAGCACAAGCCGAAGCATGAACAAGGTGTAAAATGACTCAATGGAACTTGACATGATGATGAAAACCCTGCGAATGATGGCACACTCATCTGAATGGTGACATGGACCGACATTTGGACAACTTTGAAAAAGAGTGAAAACAAACCCTAGACCTAATGCCTAGTGACCAAATTTTGCTTGAAGACTCATTGAAATGACAAAATTTGACCTTACACCTTAAAATCAATTTGTAAGAGAATTTTTGATCACCGAAGGAAGGTCGCAGGTCTGACACTAATAGCCTCAACGGAAATTTTATGCTTAACTTGGTGCGGGAGTGCAAAATCTTTTCCGAGGATGGAAACTATAGTTTCTAGTTTTAACCTAGCGGATTTTTCGAGAGGTAATGTTGGTCCGATTCATTGCCTCCTTGAATGGCTTCATATGCCGGTAATGGTTGTAGGATGAGCGTGAGTGGGCTCCCGACGATGATGGGAGTCCCGCAAGTGTGTATCTTAGCCCAATCCACCTCGAATCTTTCTAAGTTGTTTCTTACTTTTTCTAAAACATCCAAGGCCGGAGTCCGAGGCGACCACTTTTTCTATTGCTTTCTGCGCACTTTGAGGCTTCCATGAACTCGCTCTTTATACCTTGTTTCACCACATCCTCCGATTTAGTTCTTTTAGGAAGGAGACATACATTTTTGAATTTTGGACCTTTGTTGGATGTGTCAATACTTCCCTCGTGAAGCTTTCTTCCGAGAAGGGCACGGCCCGACTTCATTTCCTCAATGACATTTAAGAACGCCCTGCGCATTTTGAATTCTACGATAATCTCCACCCAAATCGGTGGCCTAGCTTCCGGTAGGGTAGCATTTCCTTTTATGCGGCCCGGTGATTCCATTGATGGTATTTTCATATCGCGCTTTCTCCTACTTCACCTCCTCGATCTCTTTTTTCATAACATTAATCTTCTTGGCATTTTTCAGTGAGGAGGGCCTCCAGCTCACTGATTCTTCCTACTACTTTGCCGAGACCTATTTCTCCGTTTCCTAGGGTTGTAACCACTGACGGTGGTAAGATATTCGATACGATGAACTAATCTACGCGCGAGTGCGGTGGAGAGAATACATGTGTATCCTAGTTATCCGCAATGCATTCATCCTTCCTCGAAGAGCGAGTCATCTCTCCTCGCGATCTTTTCTTTCTCCTCTTTCTCTTTTTCTAGAGAATCGGCCAAGTTTTCCTTGACCTTTTCAGACTGGGCCAGCTCGCCTGTTTGCACATGATGAGAGCCCAGTATGTTTATTTTTTCTTTTTAAAGGCCGCAACACGCTTCGCAAATTCTCGATAAGGTGACCCAGGAGTCCGTTTGTACCTTTATCTTTCCCTTTTATTACCTCCTAGAGAGTGTGTATATCATTTTTGAGGGTTCGGGAGTTGGTATTTCTTTCTCTTTCTTAGATTCTCCACTACTTGGCTATGCCTACTCTACAACTTCCTCACGGTGATGGTGAGCCGCATCACTTCATCCTTAAGCATGTCACCGAAACACTTTCGAAATAAGTTACATTTGTCAATTGATGGCACTCGTGACATGTCAATTGCTATTTCCAATGCCCCGTAGCTGGTGGTACCAACATCCGGGTTCGTAACGCGCCTGTAGTCATAACTATTACTAGTTGCTCGGGTCTCCAAATTCATTGTAGATGATAACCCGGTGTGGTATTTCTCAACATACCGCTCTAGTTCTAACCGTGCTTGTCTCCCGATTGCTCTATTTCGCAGTCTCGCCTTCGCTTGCACCCCGAGAGTTACTAACCATAATGGCTTGCGAAACTTCTAGAAAGTCGAAGAAGTAGTACATGTCCGAAGCACCTTGATTCCTCGCTTTGCCCCCCGTCGTGCTTTCCATATGGTATTTCCTCTTGGAGCAACTATTCATCTTCTATAACCTCTCGCTTCACTTCGGTCCCTATTTTTGTCTTTTGAAAGGGGAGCACTCTCCCGACGGGATCGCTTCCTCCACTTGTTATTTACCAGCCTTCTTTGGTTGAAGTAGTATCTCTTTTTCCCGTCGCGTATGAATGCGGTCTCCATCTGCAAAGCAAAGGCCAATTTTCAAGATTAGCTCGCCATTCGATGAAAGGCCACATTTCATGCATATAAGGGGTTGATTTATTCTTCTTCATTTTGTTATAAATGATGCCCTTCGGATCATAGGGCCAAGCTTTCCCTTGCCTCAAATCCATGCCTTTAAGTAGATCTTCCACCACGGGAAGGGCGTGCCTTGAATTAACAACGAAAGGGCCAATGGTTGTGGGAAGCTTGAGGATAAACCCTTTTTTGCAAGGAGGAAGTTAAGTTGGTCGAGCTTTCGTGTCCGTCGGAGGTATTCCAAAGCGTAAATCCGCTCGGGCAGAAAAAATGGGCAATTGGTAGGGGTGAGACTTCTGGCTCCATAAACCCGGATTTTAGTGTAGTTATCAAAAATATACCAGCTCCCTCGGTGCTGCGAGCTTCACTATATCAGTAACCATCTCCTCGACGAGAGAAACCTTAGGCGCAGAGGAGAGTCATGGATAATAGTATAAGCTATGGGCATGAAATCATTTAGGAACCTTGAGTAGCCCACCCTCGTTAGCCAATTGATGTGTTGCAAGAATCAGTCGAAAAATTGGTGCGGGCTAGGAATTTATCTTGTACACCTTCTCTAAACCCAAACCCTCAAATTTATCGAGCATGCTAGAAGAGGAAAATATAAAAGACCATGGAACAAAAACTAAAGCGACCGTGTCTAAGAGCTCCTGAACTGAGTCACGAATGGTGGAGGCCAGGAAACCAGGGAATATCTAAAATGACCCCAGAGTTGAGACATTAACCATAAGAAATAAATGCATCCCTTTGAGGCTTGCCCAAAACCTTCCACACCTAGTAAACCGCGATAAGAGCAAGGACAAAGCTAAACATCTTCCTTGAATAGGCTTAGGGGCACCGAGTCTACGTGAGGGGAGGGTTGTTTGAGAGTCGGTGATGGAGGCGATGAAATCACTCTCGTTGCCTCCATGGAAGCTTTGCTAATTGAGGAGTCGGCGTTATTTCACTAAAACCGACATAGTTTGAGTCGGTAGGAAAACGAAGGGCTTTTCTCGATGATCTCGGGGGAGATGGTAAATATTTTGTTCCCCCGAGCTAAGAGGAACATGCCCCGACGTTCATCGTAAGCTTCCCGCGAGCCAATAGATGAATTCGACCATTGGATATATTGGGGGGGGTTATTTGATGATATAGACCCAGGACAAAACAACCTAAAACCTATCTCTTTTTTTGACATGTTTCCTAAATAGTTCGGGCTTGACGCTACTAGTGGGAAATAGTGATCTGCGCGGTCGCGAATCTCGATTGTAAGTCTAGGAAAGGTTCAGTGCCATGGAATAGCTCTAGACTCACGGACTTGAGGAGTTTACGGCTCGGATTTCTTGGTTGAGACTTTACCCATGACCATCATGCAAACTCAAAATGCAACAAAAGGAAACTAGATGGAATGAAAGGGATGGAATACCGCGAAGTAGATATTTGCTCGGGAAAGCGATGCGTGGGTACCGAAAATGATCGGATAGACTTGAACTGCCGCCCACTTTTTCTTATACGCGTAGTCGAAAAACGCGAGAGTAGTATTTCAACGCGATAAAAGAAGAAGAGACAAGCTATATAGGACCAAGGCGGCTCGAAGAAAAGATGGCGGGGTGAAATGAATAGGGTAAGCGTCGTAAGGACGCCGGTCGAGCACATGCGGCATGTAGGGATTGGGAGTTAGACTCTTGGTAGGTGAACACTCGCGTGTCGGGTTAAATACCGGTACATTAGCCTTGTACCGGGTGTCCTAAAACTTACCTTACCTTTTATATCATGGTGATAGTCAGTACTTTCGCAACCCGGTCTTCGAAAGACACGAGGTGAATTCGTGATAGCTCTAAAGCCCATCCCCTTTTCTCCGTAAAAATGCTCGCCTCGTGTCATACGCCCGGACATGTCATGAGGATTTCAAGGGGGAAGGCTCGCCTTATCCCTCTCTTTTGTGACCCCTCCGGAATGTGCTCGCAACTTTGTTCTCATGCGCATATAGAGTATGCGCGGGCCCGCCTTGTATTTACTTCCTTTGTGCCTTTTTACACCTTTGTGTAATTTAAATTAAGGTCGCTTGTATATTCTCGCTTCATTACACAATGCGCTTACCCGCTTTTCGCATATAACTCGACCCATAATTTTATTTCTCCTTTATTGACTTTAGACCTCTTAGCCTTTTAAAAGCTATCGGTTAATTTGCTCCTCATAACCTTTATCAAAATAGTAAAGGGTGAACGATATGATGAATAGAGGACATCATTATTGGAGAACTATCGCATACAAAATACCGATATCTAGCTATTTCCGGCCTAGCTTGTTAGCTGATGTATGTGCTAAGGTGAGAGCATGTGAAAAATGTCAAAAGTTCACCGGAAAGAAAAAATTTGAAGTCTTTGCCTCTCAAGCCCATAGTTGTTTCAGCACCTTTTTTCGTAATGGGGATTAGATTTCATTGGAGAAATTCATTCGAGCTTCAAGTGGACAAAATCATTGGATTATTGTTGTAACTGATTACTTCACCAAATGGATTGAAGCAATACCTACCAGAATGCTACTAATAAAGTTATCATTAATTTTCCGGAGGGCATCATAACTAGATTTAGGTGTCCATCAAGGTTAGTAGCGAGATAATGCAACTGTTTTTAAAGCCACTCCATTGGTAACTTTCTATGAAGATTATGGTATTCAACTCACTCACTCTATAGCTTATTATCCCGAAGGGAATTATTTAGCTAAATCATTAAACACAAGTTTGGTAAGAATCATCACCGAACTGTTGGAGCAAAACAAGAAATCCCTGAGATTCCAAACGCGAGGTTTTCTTTATGGGCAGACAGGGTGACAATAAAAAAATTCTATTAATACATCACCTTTTAAAATGGTTTATGAAACTCATGTTGTTTTTCCCAGTTCAATAAGCCCTTCCGTAGCTAAATTTCTTCAAGATCATGAAGTTTGAGCTAGATGACATGACTAGGAGAATTTATCAAATCATAGAAGTGCAGTAAAAGCAAGAACAACAATATGATTTAGTGAGAAAATATTAGCAAGTTGTAAAGAAATTTTTTGATAAAGGAACCAAAAAAAAGAAGATTTTTATATTGGATATATAGTGTTGAAGTGGGATTCACAACATCAAGATCCAAGTAAGAATTCCAAATTTCTGATGCTTTATGGCTTGGTCCTTTCAGAATATCAAATATCTTGGAGAAAAAACACTTTTGAGTTGCAACATCTCGATGAAGCGGAACTATTTGGAGGCCCATTCAATGGGCGCTTTCTCAAAAAATTATTTTACTAAGTCCGTTAGTAGTCTAATTTTACCGTAAATACCGGTGTGCTTCATATTAAGATTCCATATCCCAATGACAAGGCACCGAAACTACAAAATATTCTTAGAGCCTCGAAGGGAGAGCTCTATCCCCTATAGAGCCAATGTTAGCAAAGTTATTTGCTAAGTCATGAATCCATTCCATAGTTTTATTTTTAGGATTAAAATTCAAAAAAATTTCAAAATTTTAAATTTTTTTTGGTCGCTACTAGAATTTCTGTAGAAATGTACCCGCTTACCCTTTCGTAAATTTTTTTATTTTCCTGAATCTGTCTTTTTTCTTTTTTTATTCCAATGCTACCTAAATTTCCAACAACATACTTTGTTTTTAAAGAAATAAATGAAAAAGTGCATCCCCTCTAGTTAAGTGACATGTTATAGTGTAAATACACCTCAAATCTTTTTTGAATCTTTTTATATCTAATGTTAGGTGTTGTATTTCACATGCGGTTAGTTTGATTCAAGTCGTAGTATACGTTGAACCCATGTGTCACCCGAATTTATGAACTAAATTGTTACCCTCCATCCTCTGTCAACCCCAATTCATTTTAAGTATGTTAGCTACATTTTTTCTTGAATAAAGGAGATCATGGTTATTACATGCAACACCATAACCATTTGGATGGTTGCACATCGATCATTATTGGAAATTTCAGCCAATTAACAAAAAATACTACAAAAGTGATTGTTTGTCATAGATCCGCTAATATCAAGACATCCGGAGAAATTCATACGGAAAACACGACCAACCTAAGGTAATGATGGATTATCACATGGTGCACATCATGCTGAGGAATATTTTCAATGATGAAGGATGATTTGCATGGGGTGATGGACCAAAATTTGATTTTAAAACAACTCCGAAAAGAAGGAGAATGTCGGTCGAAGTTGTAGGTGTTTGAATTCAAATTGATGAGAGTCATACTTTGAGAAGGAGCCTGGGTTTTAGACAATATTTTAAAAGGTGTATATAGGCCACACTTGTAAGGTAAAACTCTTCCTACTCTACCACCTATCACGCTTGCAGGAGACAGAGTCATTTTATTTTCTAAATATTACTAAAATAGGTGGTAAGATAAATCGAATAAAGCCACAAGATTTACGGATCTAGTTGATGCCAATTCGAGGGTAATAAGTTTTCTTATTCAGATAAAGGTGGTATTCTCTTTGCACCAAGTTAGGGAGCTCTCACTCAGGATTAGCCCAAGTTTTTTTCTAAATATTTTAATCGATAAGAAGCTATAGTTTATGGCCTTACTTTGTGAGGTATCTCGAAGACTCCATCGTTGAGATCCTTTAACCTTTCCCAAGAAGGAGAAAGGTGGTTAAAAGGGTAGTTCATTGGAGGAGGTGATCTCAATAGCTTCCTCCGAGACACTCACAAAATCCAAATTTGGAAAAAAGACATTCCAAGTAGGCTGGCTTAAGAATGATTGGGCGGAATCTATTAAGATGATCAAGATATACCTCACTTGTGAAATGAGGTATATAGTTGTATTCCTCTATCACATGACGTTTATTTTTCATATTATAGGGATGAAGACATTAAATTTTCCATTTTTTCTTATTGAAAAGCTCCGACCAAAATGTCAACGAGGGTTCGGTACTCACATTGATGTTTCGCAGTATAGTCCGTACCATCAAACTTTGATCAAATTTCTAGTTGAAGAAGAGTTGGGAAATAGAAACGATACTTGGGATCACTTTTATTGTATAGGGAAGGCAAACCTCCACCTACACCTCCAGCTCCACAAACAAACCCTCAACCTATAGAAAGAAGAACAAATAGAAAGGCCAAAAAAAGAAAACATTCATAAGAAGGCCAAGGGCAAGAAAGAAAAAAAGTTTCACTGCCGATCGAGGCTGAAAGAAGGTTGGAAAAAAGGAGATATTTCATCGACTAGCAAACCAAAATCTATGAATATTAGTGGCCCCTATTCCTCACTTTTCTAATGCATACACTAGAGCCGAAGAGGAAGGTTTGCAACTACGGATAAATCAGTTAAGCACAAAGGTGCTACCGAAAATTCCGGAAGCACATATTTAGCAAAGGCTGCGAAAAGAATATCAGCCTACACCATCATATGAAGAACTCCTCAAGGATGTTGGATATGACATCAACGAAGTAAGAAGAAGAAGGAATAATCTAAGCTTGTTAATGGTACCGTAGAAGAGGCATACTAGAGACAACAACAAGTTTATGCTTAAGGCCAAGGCTCTACATAATCCAAGCCTAATGACGAGAGGTCATTTATATTGAAGGTAAACCTAAGGTTCAAAGACGAGAGAAAACCATGAATAAAAACAAGAAGACAACCCCTTCCAAACAACACTCAAATCCCTCAAAGAGAAGAAAAACACAAAAAGGATTCTAAGGAGGAAAAATCCCCTATCAAGGCGTAGCCACAAGAGAAACTAGATCCAAATCAACTGATGGCAGAAAGATAGAATTCAATAAGATGGTTGAAGTTGCAACACACATAGAGGTAGGTAAAAAGGGTTTTTGATACAAGTAACTTTTTTTTCTCATTAGTTACAATTTTGGACATCAGCTTAGGTGTCAAGGAATATAAGTTTGCACGGAAATTTTCTAGTGATTTTTCATGTATATTTGAAAAAATAAATAGGGCGCTACTCAAATTTTCGGTATTATTTCAAATTTTGCACGATTACGAGTTTTTACCAGAATTTACGGCAACACCTATTTTAATCGAATTTTGACACCGTCAAGACAAGTTTTTTCCGAGCTAGTTAAGGATGGATGAGAACCCATAACCAAATGCATAATACAAGTGATGGTGAGAGGTGGTTATGAGGTTGATGAATGTCTTATTAAATGTAGCTACATGGTTATTAAATACCCAAGACGCAAGGAGATAATTAAGCAAAAAAAGGGTAGCATGACAACAAATTTACCATTTGTATTATTCTCTTCTTTATTCTCAATATGTCCTTTCTATTAGATTTTGATGAGATAAGGCTCTAATGTATTTTGACACTTATGTAATGTTAGAATTAATGTTTCCCTCTTTTTAGAAGAGATGGAGTTGGTGCCTTTCTTGCTATGTATACGAGTTGTAAATACCATTTCAGCTTTGGATGTTAGCCTACATGAAAGACCGAATATAATAAAAAACATTTTTTTGCTTCATGATGGAGGATTTTGTGACTCAAGGAACATATAATGTGTGGTGTGTCTCTTTTCTTTGTTAATTTCTTCTAAATATGAATTGTAGAAATTAGTAAAGTGTGAGTGAGAAGGTGTTAAAGGATTTAATAGTAAATTATTTTCTTTCAGGTCCGCAAATTATTTGTGTGTTATAGAACATGTTAGTCAACATTTCATAAAGGATTTGTGGAATATTTTATACATGTAATATATTTTCTAAATTTTGTTTATTTTTCATAAACATGTTTTGTGTAAAGAGTCATCATCATAGTTGTGTGACTGATTTAGGATAGGAATATTTCTTGTAATAGGTACCATCTATCCATCTTCTCCATTTGTACTCTTTGATCCCTATAATAACTTATACCCACACAATTTATACTTTCCAAAACTTTCCAAATCCATGAAATTCTTAAAGAACGTAAAATTATTTAAAAATCTTTGATAAAACATACTACCACTCAAATAACCTCTTTAAAATTTGAAATGAACTATGATGTGTAAGGCTTACTCCTTATGCGGTCAAGGAGTGACTCGCACTAATATGAGGCATGCACGCATCTATGTTGCATACGATGCAAAGTTGTCACACATCATAAGGATCAATGCCTTGTATTCAATGACTATATGCAAGCCGGAGGACCAAGCCCATTGAAGAGCACATCTAGACCAAGCGAACACCTACATTATGGTGTGCAATCTTTTAAGCTATGGGTATGCATGTGACCGACTATTTTCCGAGGTTTGGAAAACATTTTCCCGAACTAAAGCATCCCTTTTGCAAATTTTTCTCATCATTGGGACATGATGAACAACATTGTCGTAGCTTTTATTTGATGATTGATCGAGCCGACTTATATAGAATGCATGTTGAACCTACCTCACCGCATCCTTGTCCGGGCATGGTGTTTTCCAAACTAGAGGAAGAGGAGGAGGAGATGGTCGAGGAAGGGGGAAAACTCATCCGCTACAACTATGGAGACCCTGGGCATTATGCGCGTGTCTCCGTCCAAATCCCGCAAAACATTCTTGTAGGTACTTTAGGCAATTTTATCATATAATTTAAGATTGTCCTTTTTAATTGCCAGGGATGTAGGAAAAGAAAACATATACTCCTACGTAGAATATTCGATAAGGTAAGAGATGAGTTGTAGCAAATAAGAGCCAAGCGTGAATGTTGTCACTATAAGTTGTGCAACCACCGGGTGCGAGACAAAGGGATGAAGTCTGGATGTTTATCTCTAGATCTAAAAAGTGCTTGATAAAAATGATGGATTCAACTTACTCGCACTAAAAGATAACTTTGTAGAGGAAAAGAAAGGGTTTGTAGAAACAAGTGCATAACCATGAAGTAAACCTATGGATGTGGCCGCAGTAGATGAAGATATAAAGCCCTTACGTACGTACTTGTATCAAACTATTGCATAATAAGAAGGCGGTTGAGTATCTTCAAGCATTGATAGATAATTGTGCGTAGAAAAAGAACAACTCTCAGCTCAGTAATAGAAATATATCAATAATATCTACAAGAACAAAATAATAACTAGATGAGAGATGTGCTTGACTACTCAAATTGGTGCCTATGAGATGGATCAGGGTCATTCTCGGATCTAGGGTCCGATGCAAATGTATTACCGAAGAAAACTTGCCGGTGCATGGGGGAGCCCAAGTTGGAGTGGTCTACTTTTCAGCGTGCATGGTCAATCACCGAAGATCATTCCATTAGGAAGACTCTCACAGAGTTGTAGTACATATTGAAGGAGTAAAGGTGCTTGCATATTTTGAAGTCATATAGATTGTGGATGATTTTGATCCCTATCCCCGCACTATTGGGTTTAGATTGGGCTATTGATATGGATGGAATCATTAATATTAAGTGAATAAGTATGGTATTTAAGAATAATGGAACCACAAATTGTGGTTCCCCTAGATCCTCGAAGGTATAGGATATACAAATCCGATGCGCAGATCGTTAGTATGAATTCTTCGTCAAAGTGTACGAAAAATAACCACTTTAGCTACACATAACTAATAGCCCTAACAACAATAGAGGCCGCCAAACATCTTCGGATCCGCGATTAGTAGTAAAAATGCCGCAACAAACGTGATCTATAAATGGAAAGACATTAAGTAGTAAAATGAAAGGGTTTGCTCCATGCATCCAACGAGACAAGACAAGAACACGATTTTTTGAATGAATTTTTATATTACGAGGGCACCCGGGAGGAAAAAAAAGAAGGTGTATCCAAATCTCTCCTCAATGGGATGGGTTCTTTGGAGTCCCCAAGCACTTCAGATCTAAGCTTTTTCTCTCTTGTAGGTGTAGAAAACCCAATGCAGAAAATAGAGCTCAATGGGAGCAAATGGTGAAAATGAGACCAAGTGTATAGATCCGAGTGATCTAATAGGCAACAAAAGGTGAAGAATGATGGGAAAAACCCTCCTATTTATAACAAAATATTGGGTCATTCTAGATCTTGGTACATGGGTTAACCAAATCTAGATCCACTTTTTATGGAATATTTTATTATATTTGTTGAGGGAAAAGGTACTTGACTTGGGTCAAATCCCTTAATTTGTCAAAAATAAATAAATAAATGATTTATTTATCTTTTTAAGGAAGCGGTTAGAAGATAATCAAATAAATAATGATTTATTTGATTATTTAAGGAAGTGGTTGGGAGATAACTAAATAAATAATGATTTATTTAATTATTTGTGGGTGATTTGGTCATATTTAACAAGGAATGTCATCTAAATAAGGTTTAAATGATTATTCCTAGAAATAATAAGATAAATAAAGGTTTATCTAATTAATTTCTTTGATTTTGGGAGTTAAACATGATCTGGGAATAACAATTAAATTATGGTTTAATTAATTATTCCATGAGGAAAATCAAGAAAATATAGGTTTGTTTAATATCTCCTTTTGGGGTTTTCTCGTTTTAACATAGTGAAAGCGGCTTTACTTAGGGTAAAACTCGGTCTTACATGGTGTACTTGGGTCCATCTAATGATAAAAAGGTTAGATGACCAAAAAATGGTGTAACAGATTGCCCCTCGGCGTGCGAGTGTCGGGGAGCAAATCGTATGACCGAAGTACGTTGTAAGAACACAATCACTAGACAACAAAAAGGGAAGTCGGAGAGAGAAATGCAAGGTAGATAGTGTAGCTAAGAACTAGACTTCGAGGAGACGAGACTCGCGAGTGCAACAAGTCTCTTTTTATGAGAGGGTACCGTGCTAAAGGCGGCGGGGGAGGCATACCTATGCTCGCCGAGACAAAGTACAAAAGAATAGTGTGTCTAGTAAACAAGGGACCGAACCAGCAGAAAGTACAGTCGGCATAATCAAGAGCCGGGTAAAAATACAATGAGGAATCTCACATACATGCTCGTGCTCGGGATAACGACCAGACTAGTACAATATATCCGAGTACATGAGATAAATACAACCCAAATGCCCCCCGTAAATGGGTAAGGGCTCACAAAATCGACCGATACATGCAAATCGAAGAGGTGCCGCAAGTGGCGAAGGCCAACATCGTCAAAACTGGAGTGGCATCGAAGGTCGCAAAGAAGAGGTCATCGGGCATGTGGGGGGGGCTACCTCGCAGGGCCACCCCCCTCATGAGGGTTGATACATCTCACACACACCGGGAATCATCAAGAGCCGCCGCCCGGATCACCGGACCGTCAAGTATACGACCTCGATCATGCGTCGAGAAGGAGCCGGAGAAACAATCAAGTCAAAGGGAAAAGAGGTATCCCCTTTGCTCGATCCGAGGCACCGAACAAGAGTGGAAGCTCGGAACCAAGGGTACATCGCTTCTCTAGACCTCGGCTTCGGAATGAATGTGTTGATGTCGACAGAAGGAGGTCCGCCATAGGTGAGGCAATGAGAGATCCTCAACTAAGGCACGAGAGAAAATAGTAGAGCGACGGACGGATCGACACTAATGATGATAGTGGAAATGGGAACGACCGAGTAGCGAATGGACGACCGCTCTTGTTAGAGCATAAAGAGCATGGATGACACAGGCAGCGACTCGACACAAAATCATAAGGGATAGGGGGACAGTGAGATCCCGAAGGTCATAATGTGCGACACAAGAGAGAGACCAAGCAATGAAGGATGGAGGGTCAGTAGTGGGGTGCAAAGGGTCGTGGTATAGACTCCATGGATGCAATGATGACTCAACTTGGATGCTCTAAACAAGGGTGACTCAGATGGTGCTCGCCACACAATAAAGGCCCCAATGGGGGACCGGGAGCATGAGTACAAGGTGGGAACTCATGACGAAAATCGACACGAACATGGACAAGTAAAGGAGCAATATGGTGCCCCTAGTACAAGTGTCGTAAGTGAGGAAATTCGATTTTAAGGAGCGGTGAAGTGACCCTTCTTGGACAAAATGTGTCCAGGTGAAGTATCAAATCACCAAAAACTAACAGAAACCCATTTGAGAGCTTGGTGAGAGCTTTCCAGCGGTGCTGACGGTTCGTCGAACAGGGTGGCTACAGAGTGGTCGCGGCTCAAAAAGAAGAAACAAGGGTTCTCTTTTAATAAGGCGCTTTCCCTCCAAAATCACTCATTTGCTATTGTTGTCTGTGGTGAATGTGGAGAGGAGAGAAGGCCCCTAAATCTTGCGGTGAACGTAGCGGACAAACCGACCGTTGGAATCGAGATCCGCGACTGGAGGTAGGAGGCCTAACCTTTCTCTTGCATTTTGATGGATTACACTTTCGCTTAGGGCCCGGAATCCCGTACGCCTCCTCCTTCATCTCTACGGGTCGGGCCGCACATTTTGGGGCAAAAAGTGCGACCTAGGACGCGTATGCATCAGGGGCAAAAAGTGCGACCTGGTCCGTAAAGAAATGCGATAAAAACCTGCGACCTCGGGAGATGAGGGGGGTTTTGGTGTTGTTTTTTATGGCCGGGAAGTTGGGTTTTGGTGTTTGGTTATGGTTGTCCCGATCCGTACGCCGACAAAAAATGATGTGTTTGTGCGGGTATGGCAAAGTTACGAGTCAATCGGAGAGAGAGAGATCCGGGGACACTTCGGACAGAGATCTAGGCGGATCGTGGCGTCCATCGTGTATTGGCAGATTTGGGGTTCTCAAGTTTGTGGAGAACCCATTGATGAGAGCAGGGGAACCGTTACGTCCCGGATTATCGGTTATTGGGATGCGGATCGTGAGATCTTTGTGGTGCAAAAGGGGCACGTGATCGAACCGACGGTCCAGACGTGTATTTCCTGACTGGTCTCCCGCCACCGGGGATGGTGGGAAACACACAGGGCCCAGTGTTGCCGCGGGGGCGACATATCATGGAGTTTGTGGAACGCCATTGTCGACAAGCTCTTCAAGTCAAGGGGACTCGAATACCGATCTGGGGATCTAGAGAGGCTAGAAACCCGTGCAATGGCCGCAGTTTGTGCGCGCGAAATCCCGGGTAGCGCATTCCATCACATCACCGCGGATGATGTTAGTGGAAAGTGTATTGGGTGGGACCTACTATGGGTGGGCCCAAATGCTCGTTGGTGTCGCTGAAAGCGATAGTTGTCACTATGCAGTGAGAGTGTGAACCATGATCGCTCATATGGGACTTTGTTGTGCGCCTTCTTCTTTGAGAAGATCCCGACCTTGAGGCCGCATGTACAAATTCCGGATGGGGGCTCCGAGAGACCTCGGGATGCGCCGTTGGGGACGGCCATCGTGCGGAGAGGGAGGAGGAGGGGCGGTCGGGCGAGTATTTCGACCGAGTTTTTTGCCCATTGGGATCGGATGCCTTTGTACATGTGACGACTATCCCCATAGTGGGATGAGCTATTGTGGAGATCCGGGACTCGCCACTTCCGCCCGGTCGAGTCCGGGGGCTCGATGGTAAGTGATGGATTGCTATTCTTGTATGGGCATGTTAAAGTATTTTGAATAGTAATGTAAGGTATCGATTCATGTACTTTTGGTATGCGGATATAGCACCGTGAAACCGCGGCCGGATATATGGGACGACCAAAGCAGCCAGTCCGGGGCTACAGTCCAAGTGGGTCGAGAGCGGCGCGAGATGAGGATGCGGCCGCCTGGCTGGGAGGACATCCGCCGTAGATGCGAAAGGTTGTTGACCGGAGTATCGCAGCGCGGAGTGGCGGGGACTTAGACGACCAATACATAGAGCCATGTGTTGGTCTCCCCTCGGAGTGGCGAGGTATCATGCGGCGCATGGCGATGGCCGGTCGGGCTATGCGTGATCTACATGCTCTGCAGTGGGCAGAGCCATTGGCTCGGGAGCCTCTAGATAGTGATTAGGGGTAGGGGCATGTGGTGCCCCCTATGATGTATGTAGGCAGTGTGGTGCCCCCGCTTTGGGTTTTTTTTGGAACATGCTATGGGCGTGTCGTATGTATCGGAGTAGATGGACTCTAAACAAACTTTTGCGACACATATTATGGATATGCATCGTCTTTTGATGGTTGATTTAATGTTATTGTCTTGTATGAAATGTGTGTGATAAATGCCAATCTAGAACATGGTTTGCAATACTATCTACATAGTGATTCCGGTCTCGAGAGTACATGAGTGAAAGTTATGGTTTCAAATGCACGTATCAAGAGTTTCACTCGTAAATAGCGTCTAAACAGCATGGGGTTATGCACACGATAAACACCATTCGATTGCATTACAAGAAGTAGGGAATCCAAACGAACGTGCAGATGGAGT
Source organism: Pinus albicaulis (assembly GCA_034641835.2). Taxonomy (NCBI): domain Eukaryota; kingdom Viridiplantae; phylum Streptophyta; class Pinopsida; order Pinales; family Pinaceae; genus Pinus; species Pinus albicaulis. The sequence goes on from JAXQQM020070875.1 coordinate 45,511, forward strand.
ACGCGATGCAAGAGGGCATCGGCTAAGAGACCACAGACTGCATCATATTCAGCCTGATTATTGGTGGCAGGACCAATGCGTACCCCGTTGGAGAGGACAAGGGCATGCAAGGGGGTGAAAATGGCCCAACTTTCGTCGCGGCTAGATTCCGGGAGTAACGTACTTGCACCATCGGCATAACCGATAAAGGGTGTGGACGGAGGGTCCCGCATAATGGTGTCACGAGACAACAAATGAATGGAAGATGGAGACGGATGGCGCCGTGAGTGGACAGGGAGACATCGACGCTGACTAAGCGGGGGAGGGAGGGCAAGGTGCGGAGGACGATGACTCACATACAAGCCCCGGAGGGTTGTATATGAGGGTGATCGGAAGTATGGCGGGGACTCGGCGCTGCGAGGTCCACGGAGGGTATGGGTGGAGGAATCCGTGGTATGGGTGGAAAAAGAGGGGGGTCGGGCGAAACGACGGGGGGAGGATGCGGGGGGACCGGGCTCCGTGTGTCTCGCGAGAGGGAGGAGAGGTAAAGAATAGTCGATGTGGACTGCTGTCACTCGGAACATCGGGGGGAGGGATGACGATGGGAGCGCGGGGGATCCGCGGGTTGGTCCGAAGCATACCGCGCGAGGATGGGAGAGGCGGATTGATTCGTTCAACCTCGTACTCTCGAATGACCTCTAAAGAGGCGCGGTAATGCGTCGTGAGGACAGTGGTGGGAGTAATGGCTGTGGACACCGCACAATGCGCAGGGTTTGTTGGTGCGGAGAGTCTTGGGGTTCTTGGTTACGGACGAAGAGGAGGCTTCGTGGACCGTAGATTCGGGGAAGCGCGACTTTAACCATGGGTTGGATACGGGGCAACTCGCGGACAAGCATGGGTGGCATGACCGGTGACATCGCACAAGGCACGGGGCTTGGCGGGAGGGAAGGGGCCGGATCGGGCCGTGGTGGTCTTATCTTTGGGTGCCCCCTCACGGGCTATGCGTTTCTTCTCGGGAGCCGTCACGACAGGGAGAGGGATCCGTGGAGGTGTTGGAGGCACAGTGGCAACGAAGAAGCGAGGGGGACCGGTTGGACCGGTGTCAAAGCCATGTAGGGTTTGGGGTGACCGGGAGGGGTGGCGGGGCCGGGGGGATCAAGGAACCGGACCGGAATGCCCAAGGTCGGGTTAGGGAGAGAGAGGGTGGCCATGACGGGGACGGAATATACTCCGGGAGGTGGAGCCAAGAAAGGGATCCGTCCCGACAGGGAAATGACCGAGGAGGGCGGCCCGAGATGGTTAAGGCCGGGGGAACCGAGCCAGGGAGGATAAAGGGGTTCGTGGGATACCGAGCTTCGTAGGAGGAGGGCCGAAGGAGGAAGTCCGGATGGCGGAGATGTATGGCTAGGAGCGGGTTGCGAAGGGCGAAGGGGCGGTTATGACAAGCCGAAGCAGTCGTTTAAGGGGGGCTCGAGACGATTGCATCATGCAAACATTTGATAAGTTGGGATCAGTGATAGGAGGAGGGGGAAGACAAGGAAAAAGTTCCAAGTAGGGAGGAATCCTTGTAAACGCCGGGGAGACGCCGGTCAAGGAATCGACGGTTTGCTTGTTGGCTACGTAAGAGATGGTGGTCTCGGTGTGAGGCCCGAGAGGGAGACTCATGATATGTCAACCGGTCAATGGTGACTATCTTGCCATTATGGGGGAAAGACATCTTGCGAAAGACTCGCGGAGGGGACGGCGGACATAGCATAGGTGTAGCTTCACCCCCAAAAGAATGTTGTAGTCTAGTGGGGCGTAAATGACTTCGACGTCAACGCTGCGAGTCTTACGGCGAGGGTGATAGGGCAATTACGAAACAAGCCAATGGGCCGGGAGGCATGACCGTCCCACGCTCGAAGGGTGATCGTGGAAGGGGCCGGCTCGGGGATCCGAGTTGCTTCCAAACCGAAGCGGACATCACGCGGGTGGATGCCCCCTCGTCAATTATACACCGGGAAACGATGGCGTTTCGAATTTTGACCGAGATTTGGAAGGCGACGAAGGAGGGAGGGGAGGGTGGTCCGATTGAGTGGCGTCGAAAAAAATCATTTGGTCGTCGCCAGGGATCTACCAGCGCCCACGGCGATAGTAGAGCCTTCTTTTGGGAAGGGCACAACTCGGAGGAGTTCCGGTGTGGAAATGGCCGCAGGGGATTGTGCCAAATCATCTACTATGCTATACGACCGAGCGGCTCGGCCGGGAAGCGCATTTCGGCCGTAATGGTCCCTTTGGAATCTTGGGATGAACCTCAACTTTGGGTTGAGGGATGTGTAAGGGGCCACTAGATGTCGAAAAGAGGCTCGTGAGAACCCGAAGAGGGAGGCTCGGGCGCGGCTGAGCAGAGGCTTGGGGTACCGGCGAGACCGAGTTTGAAGGTGAAGATCGACGGAGGGGGGTAGGGTCGGAGTGCATCATAAGGATCCGGTAATCGCAGGAACCGAAGGGGAAGGGGGGGTGGCTCTCCGGGCCGACGGTGGTTGGGTAGCCACAAATCCTTGCCGAGGGAAAGGATCGATGAACACAACGTGGGCCGGGTAGTGGCCACATTAGGAGGAGCATGAGGGGAGGCGTGCCGTCCGCGCAATGTGGCTTGAGACTCCCACATTTTCCGCATCCGGGGTAAGAGGGGACAATCGTGGGTGTAATGACCATAAACACCGCAACACGAACGAGGCTTGTTTGTGCGAAGCGGCTCGTCCGGCTTGGGTTGGCTGCCCCGTTGCTTGGCTGCCGGTGTTAGGGTCCACACCGAATTGGGTCCTCGGTTACCGAGCGAGATGGGTTTTGGTTGCCTCTCCGCCTTCTTTGAGAAGAAGGGGGGATTAGTCGCGCCTCGCTCGTGCAAATACTTGCCCGGGAGGGGCCGTAGGTGTTGTTGTCGGGGTTGAGGAGGCAAGGGAGGAGGAAGCGCATATGCTCGGGAGGAGCTGGCGCACTGAGCCGTGGGTAAGGGTAATGGGTGGGTTGGGCAACATTGGGGTAAGCGAGGAGGTTGGGCAAAAGGAGGAGGTATGCCGTATCCTCGGATACATGCTACCGGGAGGGGGGAAGAGGCCGGAGGAGCCGGGCCCCTCCGTGAGGGAGGCCATAGCCCATAGGAGGTTGAGCGTATGGATGGGAAAGGGCTCCAACGATACCGTCGGCGGAATGAGATGCCCCCGAGGCGTTAGCGCCACGGTGGCCTCGGGGATGTCGGGAAGAACGATATAAACATAACCGGATTGAGCGTAGATCGTGTCATATTTCAAGGCTATTTGGAGGGCGGCTTCTTCGGCTTGAGGAAAATGAGAGGCGACATCTTTTCCGATGGGAGCGGGAAGGGTGCGCAAGAACCGGGTCCCATGTAAACCCGATCTTCGAAGGGAGGGGCTCGACATAAGCTCCGTCTTCGTCGCCATTCCCCGAACATGGGCGGAAAGGCGTGTTGAAGAGGCTTGCTTAAAGGAAGTCAAGAGCTGCGTGCCGGTATCGTATCGGAGAGGGAGCCGGAAGTACGACAAAAAGGCTTGGGCAAGAGTATCAAAGGTGGTATGGGTAGAGGTGGTTTGTTCGACATACCATTTAGAAGCTTCACCGTAAGCGTGCGTTGGAACAAACGAAGACGGATGGAGTCATCGGTAATGGAATTGGAGGAACACCACATGTGGAAAGATCGGACATGATTGGTTGGATCTTCGCCATTAAGGCCCTCAAACTTAGGGATGTTGGAGGGGAGCTTGGTTGGCATAGCGTAGCCAATTAGCATTGTGGTGAATGGGGTCATTGATCAACCGATGGAAATCGGGGGAGGCCGAGGCTCGCAATGTACGGCAACACAAGGGTGGCCGGGGTAGTTCCCGTGGTGGTTCCGCTAGTAGTAGGGCCGGCATTGGGGCCCGGGGAGAACCACTAGCGTTAGGCCCCGGGACCGTACATAGTGATGGTGAAAGGGGGAGAACCAGGAGGGAGAAGGAGGACCCGATGAATCGAGAGAGGAGTCGGGAGTGCGGACTCGAAGGTGGACCGGCTCGACGATGGCGGGGCGGAGCAGGGTCGATCAACCGGAAACCGAGGATGAAGGCCAAGAAGTCTCTCGGAAAGGCGCCTTGGGGGCGCAATGATGACAGGAAGAAGGACACCGACAGGGGGCGTGAGAAGGGACGAGAATCAATTCGGGTCAAGGGCAAACAAGGTGCAGTGACAATTGATTTTAGAGTCTTTTCCGAGCGGTGTTAACCAGGAACTTCTTCACTTAGGGTCGGTGTGTGTCGTGCGTTAATTTTAATTTTTTAAACCCTTTTCGTTTTGAGAGCAAGAAAAAGTGTCTTGCGTAATCGAAAAGAAATCTGCGTAGAACAATAGAGATTGCTGAAAAGACGAGAACATTTAACGACTAACTATGCATCAATCTAACCCAAAGAGGCGGGCCTCTCAAAACTACTCTAAAAGAGGGCAAAATTCTAGTCAAAACACACATAAAAAGAGCTCGACAGCATCTAGGGTCGAAAGGGACAAAGGATCCGGAGAATAAGGTCGCAGGAAAGAGGTGCGTATCACAGCCCAAGAGACAGAGGCAAGGTGGCTGGGAAAAGGGAAGGAAATCAGCAAAAAACCGGAGGGGGGCGAGGCGGAGGCCGTCAAAGGAGGTCCAAACAAAATGACAAGAGGTGATTTGAAAGGAAAAAGAGGCTGATTTAAATGGATCCGAAAGGGAGGTAAAGCAGATCCGGGAAAAAGAGGGGGTCCGAAGCTCCGAAAACCGACGACTGAAACAACTAAAACTCTTCCACAAAAAAGTGGAGGGTACTAAAGCCCTAAGGGGCCGGGTTCCCACTTAGGTGAGTAAAAACAGATCAGATCTTGGTCAAGGCGGGCTAAGACAGAGGTCGGAAGACCCCGACGTAAGCCGCAGCAGAACCCTGAAAAAATTGCGTAGAAAAATTGTTGGAAAAATGGCAGGGTCGCAGCTTCGACCCTGATCCGAGTGCGGGTCGCAGAAAAACGAGTCGAAAAGTGCGACTCGGAGGTCCATGTCACGGGTTTTGGGCCAAAAGTGCGACCCCCCCCGTTCGGTTGTCTCGGCGGAAGATTTTCGAAAAGTTGCCGTCCCGCTGCGCGCCGGTGTCGCTTACCCGCGCAATAGGGCCGTAAACACACGGAAGTTAGAAATTTTAAGATTTTTAGGGTTTTTATGTGAGAAAAAAATGACATAAAAAGAGGAAAACTAAGCGACTGAAAAGAAGCCCTAGGGCCTCGAAGTAGCCGGATATGCGAGAATATGAAAAACGACAGCGGTCGTAATTTAAAACCCGTGTGGAGTCGCCAGCTTGTTAGTATGAATTCTTCGTCGAAGTGTATGAAAAAGAACCACTTTAGCTACGCATAACTAATAGCCCTAACAACAATAGAGGTTGCCAAACATCTTCAGCATCTGCGATTAGTAGTAAAAAATGCCGCAACAAACGGATCTATAAATGGAAAGACATTAAGCGAGTAAAATGAAAGGGTTTGCTCCATGCATCCAACGAGACAAGACAAGAACAATATTTTTTGAATGAATTTTTATATTACAGGGGCACACGGGAGGAAAACAAGAAGGTGTATCCAGACTCCTCCTCAATGGGATGGGTTCTTTGGAGTCCTCGACACTTCGCATCTAAGCTTTCTCTCTCTTGTAGGTGTAGAAAACCCAATGCAGAAAATAGAGCTCAATGGGAGCAAATGGTGAAAATGAGACCAAGTGTATAGATCCGCAGTGATCTAATAGGCAACAAAAGGTGAATAATGATGGGAAAAACCCTCCTATTTATAACAAAATATTGGGTCATTCTAGATCTTGGTACATGGGTTAACCAAATCTAGATCCACTTTTTATGGAATATTTTATTATATTTGTTGGAGGGAAAAGGTACTTGACTTGGGTCAAATCCCTTAATTTGTCAAAAAATAAATAAATAAATGATTTATTTATCTTTTTAAGGAAGCGGTTAGAAGATAATCAAATAAATAATGATTTATTTGATTATTTAAGGAAGTGGTTGGGAGATAACTAAATAAATAATGATTTATTTAATTATTTGTGGGTGATTTGGTCATATTTAACAAGGAATATCATCTAAATAAGGTTTAAATGATTATTCCTAGAAATAATAAGATAAATAAAGGTTTATCTAATTAATTTCTTTGATTTTGGGTTAAATATGACCGGGAATAACAATTAAATTATGGTTTAATTAATTATTCCATGAGGAAAATCAAGCAAATATAGGTTTGTTTAATATTTCCTTTTGGGGTTTCCCTCGTTTTAACATAGTGAAAGCAGCTTTTACTTAGGGTAAAATCGGTCTTACATGGTGTACTTGGGTCCATCTAATGATAAAAGGTTAGATGACCAAAAAAATGGTGTAACACGCACGGATGATGATGTTGACCATATCTATAAGATAACTATGTGAGATGATGATTAGATCAACCCGATAGCCGATGGAAGACTTAATTGGGAAAAATATAGCTCTCGCTTCTTAGATTTAGATGAAGAACTGAGAACTGGAAGAATAAGCTACATGAAGTATATATGTTGCGCTGCAACCGAATGACAACAGACTCTTCGATGCATATCATCAAAGGTATGGGAATTTCCTTATTATGATGGTTTGACTAATTTTAACATATTTTTTAGAATAACTTGAAGAGACCATTCGAGAAGAACATATATTCCATGCACTCGTGTTGTACATATTTACCCCTCGCCTATGAATTTTGGCTTGTTGCCTTATTCAAGTCCATTTTAAACCTTCACCGTGGCCTAAAATCCCGAGTCTCCCGCTTAACCGCGCCACCCCCCGTTCGTAAAAATACACTTGGCCAAAGTTTAAAACACGTAATTTAAATATCGGGCCGAACCCCCTAAGTGTTTAGCCCCTCCCGCTTTTGACTCCCATATGACCCGCGCCCAAAAACCACAGCCAAAAGAAAGGGGGCTTATCGTTCACATTTCGGGCGTGACAGCCCACCGTCCGATCAAGCAAAATCAACGGAGCGGTGACCGTTTCATATGGAGGGCCCCCGCGCACGGGAAATCGGTGGTATTACCCCCGCACCACCTTCATCGAAGCGGCGGTATTAACCGGGGGGCAGCGATTCCATAGAAAAAGCGCCGCGTGTCCTTGGTACGGGCCATGAAACCGCCCTTTCCCCGCGCGTTAAAGTCTACATGAACGCCGAGCAGCGGGAATTCGTCTCGAACCATCGGATCCGGCGATGTCAATCCGACGGGTGAGTATTCTCCGCAGTAGCTCGCCCGTTATCTCAGTGTCCGCTATGTCAATGGCCCACCATCGTGCTCGCTCCCATCGGTTATTAGCCGTTGATCTATGTTTGCAATCCGATGACTCGGGATACGGTCTCTCCGGTCCATCGACTCACCGCCGCATCACCTTCCCATCCGTCCATCGTACTCCCACGTGTCCTCATTTCGTACATCCGTAATTTTCCTCCGCGCTATATATATATATATAAATATATATGTGTTTATATGTATTTTCATTCACATTTGTCGTTCTTCGACTCACCACCTCCGCACCGTGTTACTTAAAGGATCCGCATTCCGCCCGTGTGTCGAATTCCATTGTTTTTTTTCTTCTACCACTTTTCGTGTTCTTGTCATCTCGCTCATTTCCACGACGTCGTCTCCACCTCCATACCCCACACCTCTCGAGTCGGTTTTTCTCAAATGTTTTGTGGATTTTGTAGGTTTTTAAGATGATAAAGAGGCCCCATAATCTATCGCCTCCATTGCGGAGGCTAAGAGCATATCGCAGGATGACATTCTCGCCGGTAAAATTTAAAGAAGACGCTCGAGGGTAGGTGTGAGAAATGACCGCCATTAAAGAAGACAAAGATATGAATCCTCGTAACTCTCCAGAAAAATCAAAGAGCGCTTCGTCACGCATTAATGATTCAGGTTTCAAATCCAAAGTTAAGGGCCGAAGAGTACAAGATGCGACTGCAGATTATCTCGTAGGGTGTTACTGCAGCTAGATTTTCCTCACTGAAGACAACACATTGTATATATTTTATTATTTGTGTCTTGTATATAAGGAGATTTTTTATCTCCCAAACATTTATTTTTATAGACAATCAGTAAAGTACGACCATTTATAGTTAGTCATTCATGATGTAGGCGCGAATGTTTTCCGCCATTCTTATTCAATTTAGATCAATAAATGTAGGATACCTACCTCCTCCTCTAGAATTTTCGATCCGTTCTATAAATACTCGTAAAGAAGACATTGTAAGGGTTCCGTATTACTATCAGCAAGTCTGTGCAGACGAAAAGGCTTTTGCATGCATTCTCTAATATTTCGTATGAAGGTTTAGAGCCCGTAGGGTCTCAGTGAGGAGGAGTTATAACCGTAATGAGGATTCCGGGTCTTTGGTATCTCACAAGATGCAATTTCTCTCATGTGTTAATACAATATCTCTTTCATGCTCATTATCTTCTTGTATCATGTTCTGGAATGCGAGTGGCTCACTAGTTTGCAGTAAGGATTCATCCTCGTTGATGCCCTTTCGGAATTAGTGAAGCGCTTTAAATAGGCCTAGTCATGGTATACTGTTCCATGTTCACTCTTTCCATATTTTCTCGCTATATTAGTTGCTTGAGGAGGGTGCTTTTAAAACACCATTTTCATATAAGGATTCGTAAATTGGTGCGCCCTTATATGGTTCTGTTGTGTATCCGGGTATCAGCCTCATGCCGCCTAATATCTTCTTATGTTTCCTCACCGCACTCACTTCCCGATATTTTATTTCGTGATATATTATTTGAATCGGCCCTCTTTACGATAAGTTGTCTCTTAACCGTCTCGATGCCTTTGCATTGGAGTTTTGCATAATGTCCCTACACCTGTTCTTATCTTTGTATCGACTTTCCGAGAGAGTTTGGTTCCATTTGAATCTATTTCCTTGTTTCAACAAGAGATAGTAGGAAGGCATTTGGACCGACAACCCAAGCTATATTACGTGTCTCCTCGCTATATAAGATGTCCTAGGCAATCGGTCTATGGCAACTCTTGACCGTCTCTAGGGGGTGAAAAAATCATCCACAACATCTTTCTCGGCACCGTTGTCGGGGACCGAATTCAAGAATATCGCTCGGGTTTTGACATCTCATATTCACTCTCTAATCGGGTGAGCATAGAGAGGTGAAGAGTTGCGCATTTCTCACCTTGACGACTCCACCTGGTCTTTATTTGTTAAATCTATTTGCGACTCCCGACTCTACCGGGAAGAAACAATAGCCTTGATTTGGAAAATCACCGTGGTGGACAAGAAGATCTTAAACCATCCACCCGGCGACTCCACGCTTCCCGAATAATTAAAAGACCCCCACTCGGTGGAAGACTCGAGTAGCTTGCAAAATGCATCCGAATTTTATAGCAGAGTGCAGAGATGAAATGTCACGTGGCTTGGCAAAAATGGAAGTGAAGGACCTCCCACGGATCACTCTTCTCATCACAAGTTGCACGCCCATGCTTAAGAAAATCCTTCTAAGAGTGATGATTGAAATATATGAAGCTAAGATCAAACTCTTGCAATCACAAGAACAAACCCAAGACGTAGACAATGAGAAAGACATGTATGATGCTTTAAAACCTATGGAAGATGAGGAGGAAAGTGATCAGAAACTGCCTGATTGCTTACCTACATCTTGTATTATGCCGATCGAGAGTATCACGATCTAATAGCCATGGAAAATAGGGAGTGCCGCCTCGAGGAAGCAAGAAACCACATAGAAGAGGCAGAATCCGATGTAAAAGAAGAGGATCAAGAGAACATCCTACCTCCCAATCAGCTAATACAAGAAACCGAGAGCCGCTATTCTTCCGCACAAAGAAATACAAAACAATCATCTCCTTGGATAGAAGAAGGGGTCGACCAAATATCAAATCGACGTACCGCTCTCGTAAATTTTCTATAGGACACCTACTCTTGCCCATTCGTCACTTGAGTTTGATAATTTGGATCCGTGAAACTCCTCTCGAGGATCAAGATGAAGAAGGACCCGCTAAGAATCCAACAAAGTTTGATTGGTGACATTGCTTATGACTGCGACTTTCCTAGTTATGATTTATTTGATCATGATTGTCTCCGTGAGAAGCAAATGAACCCGACCTAGGGCCTATCTATGACACCGATGAGGAAAGTTATGAAAGCATCGTTGTTGAGTGTCATGAGAGCGAAGATCACAGTCTTTCTTTTTCTCGAAGAGGAGGAGAGTAAAGAAGAAGCTCTTGAGCAAGATGAAAATAACAAGCCTTCTCTTGAAAAAAGAGGAAGCAAAGGTACAAGCCCTCGCTCAAGAATACATAGATCTTTCCATGGAGCTCAAGCACAACGAAGCAGTAATATACCGTAGTTCCAAAAGGACTCGACCTCCAATATATGATGAGTCCCGCGAGTTCGTAAAAGGAAGAAAACCAAGAAGCCACCATTTCTCAAGAGAATTTCCTTCTCCATCCAAAGTGGAAAAAGAAGAAATCCCGGTTAAAGCCTCCCCGCCGGATATTCTTAATCGGGTATCATCTCATGGTCCTTATGTGCATTTCTTGCAAATATTTGAAGGAGGATCAAGGGTCTTTTCTAGCAAAGACATGTTGCCGCAGAAGGAAGATTTTTTGAAGTCGCTATTGTGGAACAAAAAAAAGAGATCCCACTCGCCTTTCAAAATACAAGAAGAAGGTGATCGAGCTTTCGAGAGCCATATTGAAGATGTAGTGGAAAGTGCAAAAATCAAAGCCGCCCACGATGAAGACAAAAGAGTGAGCAAAGTCAGGGCTCCAGTATAAAAGAAAGGTCGGGCATAGGAATTGACAAGCATCGAATATCGATGATGGAGGTGCCTCATAAACAAGCAGATAGCACCAAGAAAGCGAAGAAAGTTTTGCAATGGAAAAACAAAAAAAAAGTGTGAAAGCATAGCTCGAGGCAAATTTCGAATAAAATAGGGAAACATGGAGGGGTACAACCGAAAAATAATGCAACTAATGGACACCAAAGAAAGCGGAGTATGGGAACCGGAGGGCCAAGACAGACTGGTGTATTATATTGTACACTAGTTTTCTTTTTTGTTTCATCATTATTTGAATAATGTAAATAAGCCGACGATTCATGAAGAAAAGGATGTCAGCAATCACTTGAAGTAAGAGCGCAGGGGAATTGGAAAAATAAGATGAAATATTTAATGGTCTGCGTGTTCTCGACATGCCCGAGGACGAACATGCCGTCCCCGTATGGAGCCGATGTTGCACATATTTACCCCCCGCCTATGAATTTTGGCCTCGTTGCCTTATTCAAAGTCCATTTTAAACCTTCACCGTGGCCTAAAGCCCCGAGTCTCCCGCTTAACAGCGCCACCCCCGTTCAAAAAATACACTTGGCCAAAGTTTAAAACACATAATTTAAATATCGGGCCGAGCCCCTAAGAGTTTAGCCCCTCCTGCTTTGACTCCCATATGACCCGAGCCCAAAAACCACAGGCCATAGGGAAAGGAGCTCAGTCATAAAGTTTTCGGGGGCGGTATTAACCGTCTGATCAAGAAAAATCAACGGAGCAGTGACCGTTTCATATGGAGGGCCCCGCGTGCGGGAAACCGGCGATATTACCCCCGCACCACCTTCATTGAAGCGGTGGTATTAACCGCAGGGGCAGCGATCCCATACAGAAAGCGCCGCGTGTCCTTGGTACGGGCTATGAAACCGCTCTCCCCACGCGTTAAAGGCTGTACCAGGGCCGGGCAGCGGAACTCGTCTGAACCATCCGATCTGCCTATCTTCATTCGACGGCGGATATGTGCCGGAGCTGCTCGCTTGTTAACAACTGTTCGCTGTGGTCTATGGCCCACCGCCGTGCTGCTCTTAACGCCATCCGACCGTTGATCTGTATTTGTGATCCAACGGTCCAGAGTTTAGTTCCCCACCTGTTAACTCCGCTGCCATGTCATCATTCCACTTGTTCCCCCGTACTCCCACGTGTTAGCTCCCGTGCGCCCAAAATGTTTTCCCCGTCATATATATATATATGTGTGTGTGTGTGTGTGTGTGTGTGTGTGCGTGCCTTTTCGTTTATATCCCCCATTTTACTTATTCCCCTACAACCAAACTGTTTTACGCGCTTCGCCTGTTTACTCCATACCTCCATTGATTTTCTTCCGCCACCCTGTGTGCTCCTGTCCCCTGTTCGTGTCCACGATGTCATCTTCATCTTTGCCTCCATCTGTGTCGGCTTTTCTAATATTTTGTGGGTTTTGCAGGTTTTAAATATAACAGGAGGGCGTTTAATTCGCCGCCTCTGTTGCAAAGGTTTGGGGACCATAAAAGACAATTTCCTGTGGGCAGAATTTAAAGGGAAAGCCGAGGGTAGATGAAAGAAATGACCGCCATTAAAGAAGGCAAAGATATGGGCCTACAGAACCCTCCAGAGAAATTCGCCCTGCATTTAAGATTAGGAATTCAAATCCAAAATCAAGGGCCGAGAGTACGGTACAGAAATGCAGAATATATCAGGTCACTGACGACAGCAGATTTTCCCTCAGTCGAAGGCAACACATTGTAAATATTTTATTAGTTGTGTCATGTATATAAGGAGATTTTATCCCTCAGCATTTATTTCTAAATACAGATTGTAAAGTACATTTAATTATAGTCAGTCATTCATAGGGAGGGTGCGAATGTTTTCCGCCATTTTGGTTCAAGTTGAGTCATTAAATGTGCTTCATCTACCTCCTCCTCTAGAATTTTCGATATGTTCTATAAATACTCAGAAATAAGACATTGTAAGGGTTCCAGATTTCCATCAGCAAACTGTGCAGCGAGAAGACTTTTGTATACATTTTTGTAATATTTCTATATGAAGCTTCAGAGCCTGTAGGGTCTCAGTGAGGAGGGGTTATAACTGTAATGAGGATTCTGGTCTCTGGTATCTCACAGTATGTAATTTCTCTTATGTGTTAATAAAATATCTCTTTCATGCTATTTGTCTTCTTCTATCATGTTCTAGAATGCGAGTGGCTCACTAGTTTGCAGTAAGGATTCATCCTTGTTGATGCCCTTTCTGGAATTAGTCAAGCGCTTTAAATAGGCCTAGTCATGATATACTATTCCATGTTCACTCTTTCCATATTTTCTGCTATATTAGTTGCTTGAGGAGGGTGCTTTTAAAACGCCATTGTCATATAAGGATTCATAAATTGGTGCGCCCTTATATGGTTTTGTTGTGTATCTGGGTATCAGTCTCATGCCAGCTAATATCTTCTTATGTTTCCTCACTGCACTCACTTCCTGATATTTGATTTCTGTGATATATTATTTGAACCGGCCCTCTTTACAGTAAGCTGTCTCTTAACTGTCTGATGCCTTTGTATTGGAGTTTTGCATAATGTCCCTACACTGTTCTTATCTTTGTATCAGCTTCTGAGAGAGTTTGGTTCCATTTGAATCTATTTCCTTGTTTCAACAAGAGATAGTAGGAAGGCATTTGGACTGACAACCCAAGCTATATTACGTGTCTCCCTGCTATATAAGATGTCGTAGGCACTGGTCTATGGCAACTCTAGACTGTCTCTAGGGGGGTGACAAAATCATCCACAACATCTTTCTGGCGCCGTTGCCGGGGAACGAATTCAAGAATATTTGTTTCCCTGGGTTCGACATCTCATATTCACTCTCTAATCAGGTGAGCACAGAGAGGTGAAGAGTTGCAGATTTCTCACCTTGGCGACTCCACTGGTCTTTATTTGTTAAATCTATTTGCAGTCCCGACTCTACTGGGAAGAAACAATAGCCTTGATTTGGAAAATCACTGTGGTGGACAGTAAGATCTTAAACCATCCACCTGGCGACTCCACAGTTCCTGAATAATTAAAAGACCCCACTGGTGGAAGACTCTCAGTAACTTGCAAAATGCATCCGAATTTTATAGCAGAGTGCAGAGATGAAATGTCACATGGCTTGGCAAAAATGGAAGTGGAGGACCTCCCACGGATCACTCTTCTCATCCCAAGTTGCACGCCCATGCTTAAGAAAATCCTTCTAAGAGTGATGATTGAAAGATATGAAGCTGAGATCAAACTCTTGCAATCACAAGAACAAACCCAAGATGTAGACAATGAGCAAGACATGTATGATGCTTTAAAACCTATGGAAGATGAGGAGGAAAGTGATCAGAAACCGCCTGATTGCTTACCTACATCTTGTATTATGTTGATCAGAGAGTATCACAATCTAATAGCCATGGAAAATAGGGAGCGCTGCCTCGAGGAAGCAAGAAACCACATAGAAGAGGCAGAACCCGATGTAAAAGAAGCGGCTCAAGAGAACATCCTGCCTCCCAATCAGCTAATACAAGAAACTGAGAGCTGCTATTCTTCTGCACAAAAAAATACAAAACAATCATCTCTTTGGATAGAAGAAGGGGCCGACCGAATATCAAATCAGCAGCTTGCCTCATAAATTTTCTATAGGACACCTACTCTTTCCCATTCGTCACTTGAGTTTGATAATTTGGATCCAGGAAACTCCTCTGAGGATCAAGATGAAGAAGGACCTGCTGAGAATCCAACAGGTTTGACTGGTGACATTGCTTATGATTGCGAATTTCCTAGTTATGATTTATTTGATGATGATTGTCTCCAGAGAAACAGTGAACCCAACCAGCCTATCTATGACACTGATGAGGAAAGTTATGAAAGCATCAGTGTTGAGTGTCATGAGAGCGGAGATCAGCAGTCTTCCTTTTCAGAAGAGAAGGAGAGTAAAGAAGAAGCTCTTGAGCAAGATGAAAATAACAAGCCTTCTCTTGAAAAAGAGGAAGCAAAGGTACAAGCCCCTGCTCAAGAATACATAGATCTTTCCGTGGAGCTCAGCACAACAGAGCAGAATATACCAGAGTTCCAAAAGGACTCAGCTCCAATATATGATGAGTCCCCCAGTTCAGAAAAGGAAGAAAACCAAGAAGCCACCATTTCTCAAGAGAATTTCCTTCTCCATCCAGTGGAAAAAGAAGAAATCCCGGTTAAAGCCTCCCTGCCAGATATTCTTAATCAGGTATCATCTCATGGTCCTTATGTGCATTTCTTGCAAATATTTGAAGAAGGATCAAGGGTCTTTTCTAGCAGCATGTTGCCAGCAGAAGGAAGATTTTTTGAAGCTGCTATTGTGGAACAAAAAAAAGAGATCCCACTGCCTTTCAAAATACAAGAAGAAGGTGATCAGGCTTTCGAGAGCCGTATTGAAGATGCAGTGGAAAATGCAAAAATCAAAGCTGCCCAAGATGAAGACAACAATAAGCAAAGTAAGTCCCGGATAAAAGAAAGGCTGGACATAGAAATTGACAGCCTCAGAAGACTGATGATGAAGATGCCTCAAAAAAAGCAGATGGCAGCAAGAAAGCGAAGAAAGTTTGGCAATGGAAAAACAAAAACAAAGTGTGAAAGCATAGCTAGAGGCAAATTGCAGAATAAAATAGGGAAACATGGAGGGGTACAACTGAAAAATAATGCAACTAATGGACACCAGCAAAGCAGAGTATGGGACCCGGGAGGCCAAGACAACCTGGTGTATTATATTGTACACTAGTTTTCTTTTTGTTTCATCATTCTTTGAATAATGTAAGTAAGCCGACGAGTCATGAAGAAAAGGATGTCGGCAATCACTTGAAGTAAGAGCACAGGGGAATTGAAAAATAAGATGAAATATTTAATGGTCTGCGTGTTCTCGACATGCTCGAGGACGAACATGCCATCCCCAGATGGAGCCGATGTTGTACATATTTCCCCCTGCCCATGAATTTTGGCCTGTTGCCCTATTCAAGTCCATTTTAAACCTTCACCGTGGCCTCAAGCCCCGAGTCTCCCGCTTAACAGCGCCACCCCCGTTCAAAAAATACACTTGGCCAAAGTTTAAAACACATAATTTAAATATCGGGCCGAGCCCCTAAGAGTTTAGCCCCTCCTGCTTTGACTCCCATATGACCCGAGCCCAAAAACCACAGGCCATAGGGAAAGGAGCTCAGTAATAAAGTTTTCGGGGGCGGTATTAACCGTCTGATCAAGCAAAATCAACGGAGCGGTGACCGTTTCATATGGAGGGCCCCGCGTGCGGGAAACCGGCGGTATTACCCCCGCACCACCTTCATCGAAGCGGTGGTATTAACCGCAGGGGCAGCGATCCCATACAGAAAGCGCCGCGTGTCGTTGGTACGGGCTATGAAACCGCTCTCCCCGCGCGTTAAAGGCTGTACCAGGGCCGGGCAGCGGAACTCGTCTGAACAATCCGATCTGCCTATCTTCATCCAACGGCGGATATGTGCCGGAGCTGCTTGCTTGTTAACAACTGTTCGCCGTGGTCTATGGCCCACCACCGTGCTGCTCTTAATGCCATCCGACCGTTGATCTGTATTTGTGATCCAACGGCCCAGAGTTTAGTTCCCCACCTGTTAACTCCGCTGCCATGTCATCATTCCACTTGTTCCCCCGTACTCCCACGTGTTAGCTCCCGTGCGCCCAAAATGTTTCCCCCGTCATATATATATATATATATATATATATGTGTGTGTGTGTGTGTGTGTGTGTGTGTGTGTGTGTGTGTGTGTGTGTGTGCGTGCGTTTTCGTTTATATCCCCCATTTTACTTATTCCCCTACAACCAAACTGTTTTATGCGCTTCACCTATTTACTCCATACCTCCATCGATTTTCTTCCGCCACCATGTGTGCTCCTATCCCCTGTTCGTGTCCACGACGTCATCTTCATCCCCGCCTCCATCTGTGTCAGATTTTCTAATATTTTGTGGGTTTTGCAGGTTTTAAATATAACAGGAGGGCGTTTAATTCGCCGCCTCTGTTGCAAAGGTTTGGGGCCCATAAAAGATGATTTCCTGTGGGCAGAATTTAAAGGGAAAGTTGAGGGTAGATGAAAGAAATGACTGCCATTAAAGAAGGCAAAGATATGGGCCTACAGAACCCTCCAGAGAAATTCGCCCTGCATTTAAGATCAGGAATTCAAATCCAAAATCAAGGGCCGAGAGTATGGTACAGAAATGCAGAATATCTCAGGTCACTGACGACATCAGATTTTCCCTCAGTCGAAGGCAACACATTGTAAATATTTTATTAGTTGTGTCATGTATATAAGGAGATTTTAATCCCTCAGCATTTATTTCTGAATACATATTGTAAAGTACATTTAATTATAGTCAGTCATTCATAGGGAGGCCGCAAATGTTTTCCGCCATTTTGGTTCAAGTTGAGTCATTAATTGTGCTTCATCTACCTCCTCCTCTAGAATTCTCCATCTCCTCTATAAAAGGAAAAAGGGAAAACATTGTAAAGGTTCCGGATTTCTATCAGCAAGCTGTGCAGCGAAAAGGCTTTTGCATACATTCTGTAATATTTCTGTATGAAGGTTCAGAGCCTGTAGGGTCTCAGTGAGGAGGAGTTATAACTGTAATGAGGATTTTGGTCTTTTGTATCTCACAGTATGTAATTTCTCTCATGTGTTAATACAATATCTCTTTCATGCTCATTATCTTCTTGTATCATGTTCTAGAATGCGAGTGGCTCACTAGTTTGCAGTAAGGATTCATCCTCGTTGATCCCCTTTCTGGAATTAGTCAAGCGCTTTAAATAGGCCTAGTCATGGTATACTGTTCCATGTTCACTCTTTCCATATTTTCTGCTATATTAGTTGCTTGAGGAGGGTGATTTTAAAACGCCATTGTCATATAAGGATTCGTAACTAAACTGGTGCGCCCTTATATGGGTTATGTTGTGTATCCGGGTATTCACTTCCATGCCGACCAATATCTTCTTATGTTTCCTCACCGTACTCACTTCTCGATATTTGATTTCTCGTGATATAATATTATTTGAACCGGCCTTCTTTACAGTAAGCTGTCTCTTAACTGTCTGATGCCTTTGTATTGGAGTTTTTCATAATGTCCCTACACTGTTCTTATCTTTGTATCAGCTTCTGAGAGAGTTTGGTTCCATTTGAATCTATTTCCTTGTTTCAACAAGAGATAGTAGGAAGGCATTTGGACTGACAACCCAAGCTATATTACGTGTCTCCCTGCTATATAAGATGTCCTAGGCACTGGTCTATGGCAACTCTAGACTGTCTCTAGGGGGGTGACAAAATCATCCACAACACCTTTGGATATAACACTCTGCTCTAACTCAACATGATATTGGGAGATTCACAAAGGAAACTTGGGTAACTAGGAGGAATGCACCCATATGATGAGACTATGATTTGAGTTTCCAAATACCAGAATGGAAGAGACCTACTCCAGAAAAGCTGATCTACCTAGACATCTGGCTAAATAGAATGAAGCATGGGGCATAGAGCCGAGCCCCGAATGGGTACAAATGTTCATCCATACTTTGGTGAAGGTGCCTATGGATTGGTAACTGGAAACTGAGGTGCACCGAGGAACCAATGAATGGAATACGCTGACAAAAAGTTTTATTTTAACCTTCATATTTGAAAGTGGTTTTTATTGCTTGGGTAAAGCACTGTAGGGTATTTACGAAGTCATATTTGACACCACCAAGCTAAAGGTAGAGGGCACCTCGCCAACATAGGATGTGAAGATGATGGACATTGTTAATTCCAAAAATTTGACAGTTGAAGAGAATGATGAAAATCCAAGGAATATCACAATTCCTGAATTTGAAGAACAATGCACAATTGTTGGGACTTCAATTGACTCACTCGATGTAACTAAGCCTCTGAATATTCGACAAGTGAACATTATTTCTTAGGAATAGCTAAAACTGGTGAATATTGGGGATTACTGGGATGATGATATGGTGGGAAAGCTTGTTGAGCTCTTGAATGAGTATCAGGACCTATTTCCTACAAATGTTTCTATGAGGAAGGGGATAATAAGAGATCTTTGGGGGATGAATATCACTTTGAAACCAGATGCGTGACCTATGAAGCCTTGCCCATATATATTTAATCCAAAATATAAGCAGAAATTTAAGGAAGAATTGGAGAAAATGGTTGCTGTATGAATTATAGAACTAGCAGAGTCAGATTGCGTGAGTACCATGGTGGTGCAGGATAAGAAGACTGAAGGATATATAAGTATTTTCATGGACCTGAACAAATTTAAGAATGTTGGCATTCATGATCCATTCCAGACCCCATTTCTGATGCAATCCTGGAAAATGTAGGAGGAAAGGAGGCCTATTCATTTTCTGTAATATACTAAAATAGGGAATTTCTACACTATAGGAAATATCTTAAGATATTCCAAATGTGGAGCTACATTAATACATGAACACAATATTGTAAACACAACAAATGTGATCATGAAATATGAGGGATCAATATACAACGATCATTTTATTAATGGATAATCAACAATATAAAAAATATCTTGAGGGTCAATCCACTCAAGCAATAAGAGCAAGCCTCCAATGATCAGATCAATAAACACATGAGTTGCTGCTACTATATAGAATGTCGGAAAACAGTGACAACACTATCTATATCAGTGTAGCTGCTACTGTAATCATACATAAAGGTAATATGGCTGATAGATAAAAAAGCGATGCCCAAAGAAGAAAATACAGTGCTCCAAAAATAATGAATTCAAGCCACAAGATTGCTGAAATACACCAAAGAACCAAGAACTAGAAATGTGTACTTCTACTGCTACTACTACTAGAAATTGCTACTTCTGAGGCAAACAACCATGTTCAGAATGTTGTTAGCCTTCTCAGAATGATCCAGGATTTTAACCATGGATTCTACTCAAAAAAACCCAGAGAAACCCAGAAATGGTTTGGCCGGACCTTAACTTTGGATTTTCGGCCATTTTTGGGTTACCCACTGCAACAAATCACTAAAATAATGCAGTCATGGACTAGAACTATGCTATGATGGATGGTAATGGTTGGCCTGATGCGAAATATGTATAAATTTTCTCGGGAGTCCTTCTTGTTGATCCTCCAATGGATAGACAAGCTCTCCACTGAAAAACAAGCTCAAAAATGACTCAAAAAGATCCCCCTTTGCTGCACCCTGCAACACAACGCAACTCTAAATAGAAACTGCGCTGTAGCTAAAGAAGGTATATTGGAAAAAATTATGGAATGAGGAAATGTAGCCCAAATAACCTCTCCTTCCCTAAGGATGAGGTAGGGATTCCTGACCAGGAACACCCTTGTGCTAAACAACATTGCAACCCTGCTAAAAAACAAGAGGAAGCAACATCTCAACAGACCAAAGCAAATAATAATCAAAAGCATGAATGACAATGGCTACCCTCCTCTCCATATATAGCAAGTGCTCCTCTCCACCATGGGTCCCATCCATATGTGCCACCTAGCCCATGCAAGTTGTCCTACATTAAAACTACGCAGTCCATCATGGAGATACAATGTATCTAGACAGTGCATGCAAACTTGGTAAAAAGTGACTAGATCAACATGATCCAATCCTGTTCACACCTGTAGGTGCTTAATCCAACTAATTTATTCTTCCTCCTTTCGCATGAGGAGTGTTATTCTTCCTCCTAAAGAGGTTAATGGGCCTCCCTACCCATTTTATTCCACTACCAAGTGATACTGCTAGCTATAATGTTCCATTTAGCTTGAGGCTAAAATTTAGGAACATTATAGTCCACCCCTCCAAAATGTTGCTTGTCCTCAAGCAACTATATAGGGAGAGAAAAATTTCTCCCCTTATCCTCTTGTGGCCTCCTCATCAATATTTCCCACCATTGCTCAAGATAATCTGCAAAAAATCTGCTCTTCCATGTCTCCTCCAAAAGATGATTAACCAAATGTCTCTCATCATGAAAAGGTGGAAGTTATAAGTGGAAACCTTCTTGCTGTCCCATGGAATTCTCAAGATAGGAGTGATGACTAACATAGGGGATCTCACTCCAAATGAGAGACTCCCATGCCCATGCTATCATCCAAATGAAAAGAGTCATTCGAGGTAGCTCATCAAAGTAATCCTCAACCCCAGTTTTATGCAATGTGTTGGGGTTGAATGGAGAGTCTATATTTTTCCCATCCAATTAGTTTCTCTCTCCATTTTTGGTAAGTATAGGGGGTTTTCTGATATTGGGCTGAAATTTCATGGCCTCCAAAAATGGCCCAAGCTACCCCACAAACAATTCAGCCATAAAGTGCCTCTTACAAGAACTCAGGTTCTTCAAATGGCTCCTCCCACAAGAAGACAAGAGATGTGATGTGGCAATTATGGCTTGCCCACTTCTCCTCCTGCAACATACAACATGTAAAGTAGGGAGTATCATACTCCCAATGGGCATATCCAACTCATAGCCCACTCTCCAAACAAAGCTTCTCATGAACATTAAAATGTCAGCAATACATGGAAGCAAAAACAATTGGAAACAAGTTGTCATATGACAACCGGAAAGTGGATCAAAGTCCCACACATGGAACCTGCACAGTGCATCCCATGCCTGCCTCAAAACAATGAAAAACAAGTGCTTTCCCAACCACTTGTTTGCTGCCACAATCATTCTATAAGATAAAAACATGATAGTACAATGTGGTGTCAAAGGTGCACACCAAAAACCATGTGGCTTCCCCCACAAACCACCAACAAAATAGCCAATCATAATGCCACAAGTGGCTCTAAGTACATCATCATCTAATATGCAAGAAGGGATAATCCTCCTTGTTACAACATGTTTCTCATACAAAGAAAATAAGTACAAAACATAAGGTGAAATTGTACATCCTCCATCATGTACTTGAGACCTTGAGCTGAAATGGCTCAACCAGAAATTTTCCCTCACCTCCAAAGAGTAGGGAACTGGCTGTGACCTCCTTTATATCACCATCTGGGAGTGCATCTCTCCATATGCTCAAATATGTCATGTTGGACTCCCTCCCAAATGAACTCCTCTGCCAAATAAATATATGCACCATAATGCATGGAGAGGAAGTCCTCGTGTGCTGCATGAAGCAACTTCTCCTTGAGCTTAGAAGCTCTAGTCAAGAAGACTCTACCGTAAGAATAGATGACCACATTAGCCACCATATACTCATAATTTCTATCTAGGTCATCAAGAATCATACATGCACCTAGATCCTTGGAGTACTCTACCAAGAGTTGAGATCTCCAATAGGGATCAATCATCCCAAGAGACAATGATGGTGAT
This sequence comes from Pinus albicaulis, assembly GCA_034641835.2. NCBI lineage: Eukaryota > Viridiplantae > Streptophyta > Pinopsida > Pinales > Pinaceae > Pinus > Pinus albicaulis. The sequence goes on from JAXQQM020070875.1 coordinate 67,725, forward strand.
CTGATATGTGAAGATTTCCTCATGCTTTTGTCTGCTACTTTGACATCCCCCATGCCAAAGTATTCCTCCAAACTCTTCACCTCTCCAAAATCCAAGAGTGGTTAACCCAAAGATAAGATGTCTCTCATCAACTCTAGATCCAGTGGCCTCCCAGGTGGAATGCCTCCATGTAGTGAGACATAAAAATCTGAAGTGGACTGTACATATGAGTGGATTGATTTGTCCCTCTCTTCACTGCACAGTGCAGTCCCCTCCTTATGTGCAGAAACCTCCCGAAATAGATAAGGGTGAATGATCATCATCCCTTGATGCTGATCCTCCTCCTCTTCTTCCATATATGAGAATGCCTCATCCTCAATGAGAGACCCTTGATCTTGGTCATCTCTTGAAGGAAGGAACTCCATGTCTTCACCAATAGAAGAGGGTTCTTCAAGAAGTGGGGACTTTTCCCTTGGAAAACTATCATGCATGTTTTTATCCCCTTTAAAAATATGGAGTGGAGTTGGTTTGATAGGTCTCTCCAACTCATGCAAAGTGTTTGAGTTTTTGTTTTTAATAAATGATGGGTCACAATGTTTTCTATCAAATATTCTCACCAACTCTTTAGTGAACCCAGCATAAGGTTTTAAATTTGCATGAAAAAATGAAGTAGAATCATTAAACCACCAATCATGGGCCATACCTTTGAGGTGCAGAGCTTCTACTCTGATGGCCTCCTTCTCTGAAACTTGGTTTAGCTGAAAATAGGAATCTAGCTCTTCTACCCAAGCTTTGGTTGTGCACTCTACTGATCCATCAAAGTGAGATAGGAAAATTCTACCTCTCGTGCTTCTTTTGTGGCTACTGGATATTGCCTCCTTGAGTTTGCAAAACCCTTGGAAGTCCAAGTGCTCCTTGAATCTCCATGATTGAGATTCATACTCCCGAAGATAATCACTCAAGGTCTCCTCCCTTAGTGTATCTTCTTCCTCCATCCTTCTTGCAGTAAATGTGGGCAATAGACTGCGTTGTGGATCTGCATGTGTGGCTGAATGCTCACACCCATCATATGAATAGCTATGGCTTGCTTCAAACCCTCTCAGAAATATTCTACACTCCTCCCCTTCCATATCCTTGAGATCTTCTTTGATATTCTTCATAGCTTGGAAAAGAAGCAGGGAGATCCTCTCTTCCTTTATCCCTCCAAATAATGGAGTCATGCTTTTGTTTCTTCTGAACAACTTCTCTTTTCTATGAGAAGCTTCTCCTCCTAATGGCATAATGTCTTCGATGCACAGGCTGAGCTAAGATTATGCTCCGATACCACTGTAATATCCTAAAATAGGGAATTTCTACACTATTGGGAATATCTTAAGATATTCCAAATGTGGAGCTACATTAATACATGAACACAATATTGTAAACATAGCAAATATGATGATGAAATATGAGGGATCAATATACAACCATCATTTTATTAATGGATTAGCAAAAATATACAAAAGATCTTGAGGGTCAAGCCACTCAAGCAATAAGAACAATCCTCCAATGATCAGATCAATAAACATATGAGTTGTTGCTACTGTATAGAATGTCGGAAAATAGTGACAGCACTATCTATATTAGTGTAGATGCTACTGTAATCATACATAAATGTAATATGGCTGATAGATACAAAATCAATTCCCAAAGAAGAAAATACAGTGCTCCAAAAATAATGCATTCAAGCCACAAGATGGCTGAAATACACCAAAGAACCAAGCACTAGAAATGTGTACTTCTACTATTGCTGCTATTGGAAACTATTACTTATGAGGCAAAGAACCATGTGCGGAAGGATGTTAGCCCATTTAGAATGATCCGATATTTTAACCACAGATTCTACTCAAAGAACCCAGAAAAACCCAGAAATGGTTTGGCAGAATCTTAACTTTTGATTTTCATCCATTTTTGGGTTACCCACTACAATAGCTCACTAAAATAACGCATTCATGGACTAGAAATGTGCTGTGAGGGATGGTGATGGTTGGTCTGATGCCAACGATGTATAAATATGCTTAGGATTCCTTCTTGCTAATCCTCCAATGGATAGACAAGCTCTCCACTGAAAAACAAGCTCATAAATGACTCAAAGAGATCCCACTTTGCTGCACCCTGCAACACAACCCAGCTCTAGAAAGAAACTGTGCTGTAGCTGAAGGAGGTAGCTTGGTAAAAATTCTGGAATGAGGAAATGTAGCTCAAATAACCTCCCCTTCCCTGAGGATGAGGTAGGGATTCCCGACCAGGAACACCCTTGTGCTAAATAGCACTACAACCCTACTAAACAACAAGAGGAAGCAAAGTCTCAACAGATCAAAGCAAATAATAATCAAAAGCATCAATGAAAATGGTTGCCCTCCTCATATATAGAAAGTGATCTTCTCCACCATGGGTCCCATCCATATGTGCCACCTAGCCCATGCAAGTTGTCCTCCATTAAAACTGCGCAGTCCATCATGGAGATATAATGTATCTAGATAGTGCATGTGGACTTGGTCAAAAGTGACTAGATCAACATGATCCAAACCTGTTCACACCAATAGGTGCTTAATCTAGGTGGTTTATTCTTCCTCCTTTCACATGAGGAGTGTTATTATTCCTCCTAAATAATTTAATGGGCCTCCCTACCCATTTTATTCCACTACCAAGTTACACTGCTAACTATAATGTTCCATTTAGCTTGAGGCTAAAATTTGGGAACATTACATTTTTAGATGGTTTTTTAGGATATCACTAGATCAAAATCATGTCGGAAGATAAGAGTAAGACAACCTTTGCAAAAAAATTGGGCTCCTTTCAATATACAATTATGACATTCGGTCTGAAGAATGCGCCAACTATCTTCTTGTGCATAGTAGTATCTGCATTCAAGGAATACATCCAAAAGTTCTTAGAAGTCTACTTTGATGACTGGACTATCTTTTGGTTGTTGAAGAAGCATGTATCAAGTCTGCGCCTGATGCTGGATACTTTTCGGAAGTATCAGATCTCACTTAATCTGAGGAAGTGCTTATTCTGTGTGCCATTCAGGATATTTTGTGTCATATTGTTTTTCGGTAAGAATTGATGGTGGATCTAGCCAAGATCGCAGTTATTGTTAGTCTAGAAGTTCCTACAAATTTCAAACAACTGCGCTCAATTTTTGGGCATACTGGATATTACCGGAAGCTCATCCAAGGTTATGCATTGATCTCTACACCCATGGAGAAATCGTTAAATAAGGATGCCTCATTTTTCTGGGATGAAGAATGTCAAAAGAGTTTTGAACTTCTCAAGGAGAAGATGGTCACTGCACCCATATTGGTCTTTCCAGACTAGTCAAAGGTATTCCATGTACATGTTGATGCATCCTGCATCGCGATCGAAGCTATTTTAGTGTAGTGAGGAGTTGGGGAAATTGATAACCCTATTTCATTTGCATGTAAGAAGTTATCAACTGTGGAGCATAATTATTCAACTATGCAAAGGGAAGGATTGGATATGGTTTATGCATTGCAGCAATTCTTCCACTATATATTAGGAGGCCACTCTAAGATGCTTACTGATCATTCTGCATTGAAGTACCTAGTCAATAAGCCCGTGTTTGGGGGGAATATCTATAGATGGTTTTTGTTGTTTCAGGAGTATGATTTTGAAGTACTTGTGAAACCTGGGAGACTAAATGTTGGGCCAGATCATATGTCATGCATTGAAAACAGAGAAGAGCCTATTAGCTTGGAGGATGGTTTACCTGATGCAAAAATATCTGCTATAAATTTGGTTGATGATAATTTTGCTAAAATAATTCAATTTTTAACCACTAGAAGTGTGCCCACAGAGTACACGTTGCAACAAAAGAAGGAGTTGGTTGGGCTCGTAGCTGAATTCACTCTAATTTTTGGTTAGATATATGGAATTGATGTATATGACATCCTGCAAAGATATGTATTGGAATTTGAGAGATGGGATATCTTAGCTAAAGCTCATGGAGGTATTATTAGAGGTCATTATGCAGAGAAAGAAACTATGCAGAAGATTTTTCAAGCTGATTTATGGTAGCCCATGCTTCATAGTGACGCAAGTGCTCATTGTCATGTTTGTGATGTTTTCCAAAGGACAAGAAAACCATTGTGTAGACATGAGATTCCATTGCACCCACAGATGGCATTAGAAGCTTTTGAAAATGGGCCATTGATTTTGTTGGACGTACTAACCCTCTAGGAAAGAAGACATGTGTGCGTTACATAATCACTGCAACATATTATGTGGCCAGATGGGCTGAAGCTAAGCTAGTGAAGGATTATAGTGCAGACACAACTACACACTTCATCTTTGAGAACATCTTGACTCGGTTTGGGTGCCCTAAGATTTTGATGAGTGATCTAGGTACGCACTTTGTGAATGAAACCATTGAAGCTCTAAGAGAATAATTATGGATTCATCATCAGAAGAGTACTCCATATAACCCACAGGAGAATGGTGTGGTAGGAGATTTCAATAAGATATTGGAAACTGCGTTGACTAAGGTTTGTAATGCTAATAGAAATGATTGGGATGCGTGTATACCTGCAGTTATTTGGGCCTATAGAACAATATGAAAGAAGTTGACATGAAAGAAACCCTTCAGAATGGTGTATGGGAAGGAGGTTGTTATGTTGATAGAGTAAAATGTTCCAAGTTTGTGCATTGTAGTGTTCACTAATATGGAAGAGCGGGATATTATGAAAAAATGATTGTCACAGTTGGTTGTGCTGGAAGAGGACCACTTTATTGCAGGTTTCGATCAACAGTTGTAAAATGCACGCAAAAAGGCTTGGCATGATAGGAAAATTAGACAAAAGGTATTTCAGAAAGAGGATTTTGTTTTCTTATATGACATCAAGTTTGCACCCCACCCAGTGAAGTTCAAGATGCATTGAATCGACCCATATGTTGTTAAGGATATCACTGACAGAGATGCGGTGAACCTGGCTACATTGAGTGGAGAAAACCTTCTTCAGTATGTCAATGGAAGTCGATTGAAGCCTTACAGGGATGACCCTCTCCCTCTACTCACCAAAATACTATATGTTTGGAAATATGGATTTTCAAAACAAGGATGGCAGGTATAGCATGCAATACCTATGCATGAAGGCTGAATAAGTTGTAGAGGTGCCAAATATAGCCGTTGGAATAGTAAATATGGACAAGAAAACATTCTTACCATTTGGAGGAGCATCTAAGTTGCATTTAATGAGGATATTATGCCAGTTTTAGAGCCGTTGTAGCATTTATGGAGGTACATTAATGCACAAGATACCGTTTAAGATGTGCCTATGCTATAAATATGACTGAAGGGGTCGCATTAGTTTCCTTTGTGTTCTGTGCTATTTTTGTGACTTGAACTCTCTGATTTCTGAACTTTTTCTGAAGTCTATTTCCAAAATTAATCCACTCTTTGAGGAGGAGCTACATCGTTGAGGTTTAGGTCACCTAATTCCACCAAGCATGACTTGCCCCAAACTAGGTGAGAAAACCGCTGGCCAGACTAGCACGACCCCTACACCAGTGTAAACCAAGAAGGGACAGTCCTTAGGGTCCTAAAATTCGTCATGTGAGAAGTGTCCAAAACCACTATCTACCATTGCAGAGTGCCAGAAGAAACCAATGGTGTAGTTTCTAGAGACCATAAGGGAGGAAGATGTGGTAGATATTTTTGATCCTGTCTCATGGTTTCCTACCTATGTCACACCATACAAAACTTCGACTAAGGTCTCAAAGGAGCTCGATAAAGTGGGTTCCTACATTAATATGCCATTGCTTCCTGAGAATGTACCTGTGGAGGGCGATATATTCACCAAAATTATGCTACTCAAAATGGAGGATTGGGACCTTGCAGATCAAGAAACATTTCTAGAGCTTGCACCCGATATGTATTTAAAGAAAATCCTCTATGATGATGGAATAGTCAAATTTGATCCAATTCCCTCAGTGTCAAGCATGCACAAATCAGGCTTGTTGAACCTACTATAGATTCCACACTTCAGATGTAGCCTAATTAATTATATTTTTGTGCGATGACTACTCTCACTCATCCATGATGATTTTTTGTGGCTTGGAGAGTTCATTCCAATAGATGTCATGTTGATCCATCAGATCAATGGCTTTCCCTACTAGGGGGCAGACCTTGTGGCAGCCTTTAGAGTTAAAGGTCAAGAGAAGAGAATTGTAGAGAAGGTTAAGAAATATTATAAGGTTTCATGCAACACTTGAAGATTTGTTCTGAGCAAAATTAGAGAACCTGTAGTCTAATTTGGCATGATTGTACTTACCTGCAAGAGGATGAGGAAGTGCAGGCCAAAGAAAGTCCCAACCCATGTTATTGTTCTTGTTGGGCAGTGCGAGAAGGGTGTCAAGTACAACTAGGCTCAGTACTTATGTACAAAATTTCTGCAAAATGTGTGCGAGCCGTAGGAGGAGGGGAAACACTTTTATTACACATGGATAATACTCCTCATTACACTAATTGACTGGAAGATGCCTCAAGACATGCAGTTCCTAGATATAGATCTAGACTTGTGTGAAGTTGCGCGCTACACAACCCTGTGGATCTCCAAGGTCCCAGCCAAAGTCACCAAAAATTAGATTTTCTAGGTATTTTTTTACTCTGTGCTATTTCAAGTTATTCAGTCGAAGCCAAGGTTGTCCCCAACCTTGTATGAGCAGTAAAAAATAATTGTCGGCTTCAAAGAAACATTACATAATATGCATATCTGTGTGAAGGGCAATGTCGAGGTAGTTTGGTATGATTTTCTGTATTTGGTCATGGAGGATGAACTGGTGTGCATCACGACAGAGTGGACACCTGATTTCTTAGAGGCGTGCACCACTAGGGTTGCCTCATCATTTATTTTGAAAGTTCCAACCAAGCCAAGAATGACAAAAGATACAAAGTAGAAAGGTAAATATGCTTAAGCCGAACCTAAGCCTACTATAACTTGAGAAACAATAGATTTGGATAAAGAGATGGAAGCCAAAAGGAATGGTGAAGGTGCTGAGAAGACGCAGAATGTCAAGGGGACTAATAGCGGGCCTCAAGCTATAGGAGGCCTGCGTAAGAAGAGAAAAGGTTCCAAATTAGCTGAAACAGAGGACCTACCCCTGGCAGAAGACAATTTCACTAAAATTGAAAATACAGTAAAGTCAGAAACAAAATAAATGTGGACAGATATGGAAGTGCAGTACCAAGTTGTACTCAAAGTGGTGTAGTCAAATATTCAAGAACTCAAAGTGCAACCGATCTAGATTCAAGCGAGCATGGCACAAGCGATTCAACATCAAGAAATCCTACCAACTTGAAATGTGCATCCCATCAGCATAATATTTCTTTCTACTAGAGATAGCCACCTGATATAGATCCCCACGCCTGCCATCATAGTGGAGTCACCAACTTTTCTTACGACCCTGAGAGCCCATGGAGAAATCAACATCAACCTAGTGGTGCTACCATCTGGGAAACTCCATAAGATCCATAGCATGATTTTCTATGAATTATAGTATCGAGAGGACCATGCCTTCCACGCTGCAAATGGATATCAACAACAAGTAGTAGTGCTCGAGCAAAAGAAGCAAAAAACAAAAGAGGCATTCTGTGTAGCTGAGGTTCAACATGTCGCATTTGAGGCCATGATCAACCAAGTCTTTTGTGACTTGCCAGAGGTCACTATCCCTGCACCGGTTGCACTGAAAGAAAATTAGAGGGATTGGTTGAAGTGCTCAAGGCATCATGCAATGAAATTCAGACAATCTAAGCAGACTTCAAGTGAGAAATTATTGAACTGTAGATGAAGCTCTAGCTTGAAACATCACTGGAGGTCAGATCACAACACATGCAGATGAGGTCAAAACGGCTAAAAAACATATCGATTGCGGTGATAGATGTTGGGTGTGGAACCTGATTATCTTGTTTACTTTGTATCACGGCATTGGACCCCTATACCTTAAAAGGGGTGGTAACACCGCTCGTAATTAATCGCTGTCGTGGGGGGTCTAGGGGGGGGGCGGTAGCGCTTTTCGGAGCGCCCCCCTGGCAGGGGTTTCGGGGACAGCGCCCCCGAAGCTAAAAAAGGATGTAAAATTGCCTTGTAAAAGTATAGTAATTTCTAGTCAATCTGGGCCGTTCATTAGGAAAATGATCTGACAGTAGAAGTTATGTTTAGTTTAGGGTTTTTTGCCCTAGAAGGCAACCCCTCATTTTTATGAGGGCATTGTATTGCGGTTGTGTATTGTATGTGTATTATCGGAGCGAGAAACAGAGAGGGAGACTGTGAGAGAGAACATAGGATATTACATCGGATCTGCTATAGGTTTTGTCTCTTCAATTTTTGCTGGATAATAGAAAGGAAGGACTGGCTGTTCGGGGTGGACGTAGCCCAAACTGGGTGAACCACGTATATCTGTGTCTCTCTGGTTTTATGTGTTTTGTGTGCTTGTATTTTTCCGCATATTTTATGTGTTGCATTGCTCCATAATATATAATCTTCTAACAACTGGTATCAAAGCCGAAGGTATATTTGGCTGATAAACTCGTAGGAAAGAAGGGTTCCTGGTTCGAGTGGGAGAAATGGCAGACGATGGTAAGTTTAGGGTCGAGAAATTTAACGGCCAAAAATTCCCGCTGTGGAAGATGCAGATGGAAGATTATCTGTATCAGAAAGATCTGTACCTACCATTGAGCGGAAAAACAAAGAAGCCGGCGGCCATGACAGACGCGGAATGGAACATTCTCGATAGAAAGGCACTCGGAATAGTACGGTTGTGTCTTGCGGCGTCAGTCGCCTTCAATATTTCGAAGGAAACAACAACAGAGGGTTTGATGCAGACGTTGGCGAAACTGTATGAAAAGCCCTCGGCCTCAAACAAGGTATTTCTTATGAAACGACTATTTAATATGAAGATGTCGGAAGGTGGATCTGTTGCAGATCATTTAAATGAATTTAATACAGTTACCAGTCAGTTAAGTTCTGTAGGGGTAAACTTTGATGATGAAGTTAGAGCTCTGTTATTCTTGTGCTCATTGCCAGAGAGTTGGAATGGTTTACTAATGGCCATTAGTAACTCTGTCTCTGGATCTAGTACATTAAAGTTTGATGATGTTGTTGGTGCTATCCTTAGCGAGGAAATGCGACGGAAAAGCTCCGGTGAGACATCAGGTAATGCTTTGAGTGTAGAGTCTAGGGGAAGAAGAATGGAAAGAGGAAAGAGCTTGGGATATCGCAGTAAATCAAGGAAAGGCAGATCCAAGTCCAGATCGGGGATAGTGTGCTGGAATTGCGGAAAGAAAGGACACCTAAAGAAAGACTGTAGATCTCGGAAGGGAAAAGAAGGAGACACACAACAAGAAAAAAATCATGAAGAAAATGTGACAGGTGATGTGTTACAAGATGCTTTGATTCTTTCTTTCGAAAATGTTACTGATTCTTGGGTTGTAGATTCAGGGGCTTCATTCCATGCCACACCTGATAAGAAATATTTTCATGACTATGTTCAAAGAGATTTTGGACAAGTTCGTTTGGGTGATGATAAACCCTGTAAAATTTTTGGAATGGGTAAATTTCTTGTAAAACAATAGAATGGAAACCAATGGCTACTAAAGGAGGTAAGGCATGTTCCAGATCTGAAGAAAAATCTGATTTCAACAGGGCAGTTAGGCAGTGAAGGTTGTGTGACAACTTTCACAGATAAAACTTAGAAGGTCACCAAAGGAGCGTTGGTAATAGCAAAAGGTGAAAAGGTTGGTACATTGTATTTATGCAATGGTATTTCTAACTCTGTTAATGCTTTAACTTCCAAAGGAGCAGATGCAACATTATGGCATCATAGGCTCAGACACATGAGTGAGAAGGGGATGAAGATTCTTCACTCAAGAAATTTGTTGCCGGGTTTGAAGAATGTTGATTTGGATTTCTGTGAGAATTGCATTTATGGAAAACAGAAGAGAGTCAGATTTCTCAAAGTTGGGAAAGAAAAGAAGAGCGAAAAATTGGAGCTTGTGCATACAGATGTATGGGGACCTGCTCAGGTATCATCTCTCGGTGGCTCTTGTTATTATGTTACTTTTATTGATGATGCAACTAGAAAAACATGGATTTATTTTATTCAGAATAAATCTGATGTATTTGATACTTTCAAGAAATGGAAAGCTTTGGTTGAGATTGAGACAGGAAAGAAGTTGAAGTGTCTCAGATTAGAAAATGGAGGTGAATATTGCAGCAAAGAGTTTGATAGGTACTGTTCAGAGCATGGAATTCGTAGAGAGAAGACAGTTCCAAGAACACCACAAGAAAATGGTGTGTCAGAAAGGATGAACAGAACAATCATGGAGCGTGCAAGGTGCATGAGATTGCATGCAGGATTGCCTTTACAATTTTGGGCAGATGCTGTAGATACCGTTGTTTATCTAATAAACAGAGGGCCTTCAAGTTCCTTGGATGGTGGTATTCCAGAGGAAGCATGGACAGGTAAAAAGGTAAACTACTCTTTTTTAAAGCCTTTTGGTTGTGAGGCCTTTGTCCATATTAATAAAGAAAATAGAACAAAGCTTGAGGGAAAATCAAAGAAATGTACCTTTATTGGATATGGTGTTAATGATTTTGGTTATCGCTTATATGATTATGAAAATCACAAATCATTAGGAGCAGAGATGTAATATTCAATGAAAAGGTCTTGTATAAGAATCAGTTGCAGGAAAAGAAACAGGAAAAAGAAAGCAAGGAATACGTGGTTCTTGATGAGATATCTGAAAAAGTAAAGGTGCCTGAAAATAATAATAATCAACAACCACAGCAGCAGCAACCACCACAACAGCAACAGGCACCTCAAACACCTGAAAGTGGTGTTAGAAGATCTACCAAGATAAGTAGACCCCCTGAACGATACTCTCCTTCATTATATTATTTATTGTTGACTGATTCTGGTGAACCTGAATGTTATGAAGAAGCAATGCAGGTTGAAAGCAGGAAGAAGTGGGAGCTAGCCATGGAAGAAGAGATGGACTCCTTAATGCATAACCAGACTTGGGACTTAGTCAGGTTGCATGCAGGTAAAATAGCATTGCATAATAAATGGGTTTACAGGATGAAGGAAGAAGATGGAGGAAAACATAGGTACAAAGCTAGACTTGTGGTGAAGGGGTTTGCACAGAAGAAAGGTATTGATTTTGATGAAATATTTTCTCATGTTGTTAAGATGAATTCAATCAGAACTATTTTAAGTCTTGTAGCAGCGGAAGATTTACATCTTGAACAGTTAGATGTAAAGACAACATTTCTCCATGGAGATTTGGAGGAAGAGATATACATGCAGCAACCAGAAGGATATGAGGTCAAAGGGAAAGAAAAATTGGTGTGCATGTTAAAGAAGAGCTTGTATGGCTTAAAACAGGCTCCAAGGCAGTGGTATCTAAAATTTGACAAGTTTATGTCTGAACAAGGTTATACTAGATGTCACTCTGATCATTGTGTTTATCTAAAAAGGCAAAATGATGGCAGCTATATTATATTGTTATTGCATGTAGATGACATGCCTGTTGCAGGATCTAACATGCAGGAAATAAATGTGCTCAAAAGAAAATTGGCAAATTCATTTGCAATGAAGGATTTGGGAGCTGCAAAACAAATCCTTGGTATGAGGATAACTAGAGACAGGAAAAATCGCAAATTAACACTGTCTCAGAATGAGTATATAGAAAAGGTGTTGAAAAGATTTAATATGCAGAATGCAAAACCAGTTAGTACACCTTTTGCTAGCCATTTCAAACTTAGTAAGGAGATGTGCCCCAAGACCCAAGAAGACATGGATTATATGTCTAAAGTTCCATATGCATCAGCAGTTGGAAGCTTAATGTATGCAATGGTCTACAAAAGGCCTGATATTTCACATGCAGTGGGAGTTGTAAGTAGGTACATGAATAATCGAGGAAAAGAACATTGGATGGCAGTAAAATGGATTCTTAGATATTTGAGAGGTACCACAAATCAAGCATTATGTTTTGGTGGTTCAAACATTGCTCTACAGGGATATGTTGATGCAGATATGGTAGGTGATAGAGATAATAGGAGGAGCACTACAGGATATGTATTTACTGTAGGTGGAACAGCTGTCAGTTGGGTTTCAAAAATCCAAAGTGTTGTTGCACTTTCAACAATAGAAGCCGAGTATGTTGCTGCTACAGAGGCTAGTAAAGAAATGATTTGGTTACAAAGGTTTATGGATGAATTGGGTAAGAATCATGATATGGGCACACTATACAGTGATAGCCAAAGTGCTATTCATCTTGCAAAGAACTCAGCATTTCATTCCAGGACTAAACACATACATCTCAAGTACCATTTCATACAGTCAGTATTGGAAGATGGAGAGTTGAAGCTGGAAAAGATACACACTAGCCAGAATCCTACAGATATGCTAACAAAAGTTGTAACCAGGGAGAAAATGAGAACATGCTTAGTTTCAATTGGTCTTCAAGGATGACGATGAAGATGAGGAACAGCGAGGTCCAAAGAGGAGTCATTGTATAGCAAATGAAGCAGCAGTGGAGTTGCTACAATCAGTCTCCAAGTGGGAGATTGTTGGGTGTGGAGCCTGATTATCTTGTTTACTTTGTATCACAACATTGGACCCCTGTACCTTAAAAAGGGGCAAAAACACCGCCCGAAATTAATCGCCGCCGTGGGGGGTCCAGGGAGGGGCCTCCATGGGGTTTTGGAAGGTCACTTCCCAAAAGCTAAAAACAGATGTAAAATTGCCTTGTAAAAGTATAGTAATTTCTAGTCAATCTGGGCCGTTCATTAGGCAAATGATTTGACGGTAGAAGTTATGTTTAGATTAGGGTTTTTTGCCCTAGAAGGCAACCCCCTTGTATATATGAGGGCATTGTATTGTGGCTGGGTATGATGTGTGTATTCTCGGAGCGAGAAATAGAGAGGGAGACTGTGAGAGAGAATAAAGGATATTACAACAAATCTGTTGTAGGTTTTGTCTCTTCAATTTATTTGATAATGCAGTTGAAGACCATTGCTCGGGTGGACGAGCCCAAATCAAACTTACGATATCTATGTTCTGTTTATGCGTGTGTTTTGTGTGTTGTATTTTCGCATATTTTACGTGTTGCATTGCTCCATAATATATAGTTTTCTAACAAT